>JAINUW010000224.1:0-184364 GCA_020205615.1 Panax quinquefolius
CGATTTGGAGCGCATGATATCTTTGATCGACTTGCAATGGAAATTATTGAACAACAACGGGAGACGCATGGACAACATGACAGTATCATCCCCTGGAGAAGAGCGATATGATGATGTAATATCGGATCCAGAAGATGAGCATTAGTAAAATTACATCAAACTCTGGCAAAGACAAAAAATCCTCTCACAAACTATGAAATTGCGTTGATCGAGAAAAAAATAGACGACACAAAGTCAGCTTGAACAAGTTATAGAGACTTTGTCTGCTGGAGTGTGTGATATCGATGAAAGTTACTAAATGGAAGATAGAGAGCATCAAGTTTAAGAAAAACCGGTATGTTCAAGGTTAGAGAATTTGATGATATCCACGCTTGTTAAATTGATGTATTGTTGGAGACCACGAGAGAGGCAAATAGTGAGTTAATTAAGGTGAATGCGTAATGCAAAAAAATAACAAATTTGAAGAAAATACACACCAGCCGAGTATTGTGGAAGAGGCATGATGTTAGGAATATAATGTATCTACATCTCTTACAGCATGGAATCGAAGGAGAAAAGCGTTGGAAAAGGTGAGAGGAGGAAATCCAGATATACTCACTCATCCCATCATGGTTACACATCTTTGAAGAAAACAAATCCAGTAACACCTTAAAACATTTATTGCTTTTATATCATTATACGATAACCAATATGATGTTCCACGATAGCAAGATATCATTACACGATAGATTGTTTACCAATGTAAATTGTTTAGTGATTAATATTGTATTGGTTACCTTCATGCGACATGATTGATTCTTGTATAATCGCAATGCATTGTTACTAAACATGTAGTTACCAAGCATTAGTCGATAATATTATTCAATAACAAAATAGCATTAGTCGAGTAACCAATTAAGCATTATACTGATAAACAATAAACTATTACATACAATGAACAATACACCTTTAGGCGGTATGCATGTTTAGTTATTATTAAATATTAGACCATTTGTATGCGGTTATTATACATGTTTGGTTACCTTAATACGCGTGTTTAGTTACTAAATATAATATACAATTTGTATACCATTAACCACATGAGCAGTTCTGCGATTACTAGTGATTTGGATACGATATACTACTTGTAATTCTAATGATAGTCTTTGATGTTTATATCGAGGTTTAAATCACGACCCTTGAGTTGGAAACAAATGGTCGTTTCAAGTATCTATTCTTTGCCATTAGAGCATCCATTCAAGCATGGCACCATTGTTTTCCAATCATTGTAATCGACGGCACATTCATACAATCAACTTACTGGGGACATTCCGATAGCAAGCACACAAGATCTGGCAAAACATTATTAGATTGCTTTTCAATTGTTGACAGCCGAAAATGAATTGTCTTGGAAATGGTTTTTCGTAAATTTGAGAATTACTTGTGGAGTTAGGGAAGGTCAATGTATTGTTTTAGATGATATGAAGCCATTATCTGAGGACTAAATTGTGTGTTTAGGATATCATGCATGGTTCTGCACATATCATATCTTGAAAAATATAAAAACATATTCAAAAAAAAGAAAGAGAAGAAGTTAAGCGAGGCTTACAACGGGGTTTGTAGAAGCTTACCTTTGTTGAACAATTCAACAAACACATTTGAACTTGATGCCATTGATCCTCGAATAAGGACATATATCGGAGGAAGAGGTCAAGTTGGATAGGTGCACGGGCTCCATGGGGTGTAGTGGTACTCAACAATGACTTCAAACACCGTAAGAATCTATTAACAATGCAATCGAGTTTATCGAGGATCTTCCGGTTAACGTGATGATTGAATGCCTACGTTTATGCAGTTTCAAAGATGGTATTTCACAAACAAACAAGCGACCGTATATCAACATTCACTGACACTTTCCATAGCAATGAGAGAAAGTTGCAATCTAATATCTTTAAATCAAAGATCTTAAAGGTAATTAATACTCGATTTAAATTATTGCATCCTAATTTGCATTTGCAATCTATTTGACTATTACTAACTTGGTTTACTTACTAATGCTAACTTAGTTCTTGTTGTGACATTAAATTGGTTCTTGACTATTCTTTGAGTTGGTTCTTTGTGTAACCATATAATGGTTATTGGCTATTCTTTGAGGTTGGTTCTTGTGTAACATTATCTTGATCTAAGTTATAACTTGGTTCTTTGGATAAAATTATAATCTTTATTAGTTCTGGGAGTAATGATGCAACTCTTAACTTACTTAATTGGTCGATTTAATGTGCAACATTATATTGATTCTTGAGTTACTCTTGAATTACACTTACTTGGTGTACTTATATTATTGGTTCAATATTATATAATGCTTATTTGGTTCTTGTGTAACATTATATTGATTCTTGATCAATCTTGACTTGAATTCTTATATAACATTATAATATTCTTGAGATTTATAATTGTTTCTTTTATATTGGTGGTTACTTATTGACTAATATTGTGTCTTAGTTAATTGGTTCTTGTATATTTGGGATAAGCTATTAATCGATTGTATACATTGGGTGTTGTAGGTTGAGACATCAAACTTAGTGATTTTCACTTTATTTCGATGTCTCTAAGCAATTATATTAATGGACATCGAACAAAAGACATGCGTATCTTAGTAAATTTGATACCGTGAGATGCCTTGCCTCAATGACTTCTTCTTTGTTATGAAGCAAAAGAGAAATTTGATACATTATGATTTTTGCTCGAGAAATTACACTAAAAGCAACTTTGGTGAAAACGTATTCAGGCTTCCATCATGCCGTTAGATGACAAAAGAAAAGCGGGATGTATCGGAAAAGTAAAAACATATGTATAAAACCACCCAACACAAAGAAGGCGGCAAATCGGGAAGACCAAAAAAGAGAAGTACAAACACGGATCACGAAATCAAAATTCAAAACAAATGCGTGAGGTGCAAGAAAAAGGACCAGCAGCAGAAAAACATGCTGATAATCCCCGGTTTTAAGACCACTAAAAGGGTACGATATAGTGCGATTAAATTAAGAGTGTAAATACATGAATGTATTATTGTTTACTTTGAGTAACCATTAAGCGATTGGTTTGTAAAATTTTGATTGTGTATAGTAAACAAAATTGTTATTCATTTATATATTGATTTACGATTTGATGAAACATTAACAATACTTGATAATCAAATAAATATACTTGATAACCATACTTGATTTTTAATGGTAACCACATATTTACATAACTTGATAACAATACTTGATTTACCACTAATAACATAATACTTGATAACCATAAAGTTTTTAACAAAATAATTACATAATGAGAACCATAACAATGTTTAATGATACCCGAATAATTACATAACATTAACCATCAATGGTAACCACTAATTACATACTTGATAACAATACCATTTTATAATGGTAACCACAACATAAACAACTTTGTATATCCAATGACATATAATTAAAAAGGGTATTGAAGTTTATGAAACCCATGTATACTCACATATGTACCTTAACATATATATATGTCACGATACTGATATTGTAACTCTAAGTTACTATCAAATCATTATCTGGTTACCTATTTATACATGATTGGTTACCAATTGTATATTACAAAATTATAATTGGTTACCATTTTATACATAGCGAAAATATACTTGATAACCATGCCGATTTTTAATGTAAACCAAATAATTACATAATAAGAGATAACCATGTAACAATGTTTAATGGTACCCAAATAATTACATAACTTGATAACCATCATCAATAACCACCTAATTTCATACTTGATAACCAAACCAGTTTATAATGGTAACCCAACATAAACAACACAGTATATCAATTGACACCTGTAATTAAAAAGGGTATTGAAGTTTATGAAACCCGTATATACATAACACGTATACACTTAATATATGATATATGTCACGATCTGATCTTGTAACTCTCGGTTACTTATCAAATCATTATCTGGTTACCCTTTATACATGATTGGTTACCAATTGTATATTTCAAAAAAATTCAACAAACACTGACTTAAAAAGAAACAAAATACCAACCAACAAAAATATCTCTTTTCATTAATGCTAATATAATCAAATATGTAATCTCATCTACATAAGATCCAATGAACATCAAAAAATCATAAACCATACACAAATGTTGTGTATAACACCAAAAACAAAAAAAATACAACAAAATTAATAAAGACAAAACAACAAAATCCGAACTAATCAAAATCTGGAACAAATCTTCACGGAAATTCTCTATCGATTATAGCCTCCATTTGCTTGTTCTAGCATGCATATAAATAGGTTTTCACGCATAACTTTTTCGATGCACGTGATGGGAAAAGAATAGAATACGATCAAACTTCGATGAATGACATGCTCGTGAAACAAATTGTGAACATCCCACGATCTTTGTAACAACAAACAAAATATAACAAAAATCAAAAAATAAAATCAACCTATATGTAATAATTAAAAAATGTACACAATTTAACCCTTACCCCTCTACTTGTTCAGAGGCCGTCTCGATGCAAATTCCAACTCGATTATATCGTCTTCGTCCTTCATTGCGTCACGGGTTCATTTTCTTTGAAAGTCGATGTCGGACTATCCTTCCAAAACCCGGACTTGCGATGGTATGGGAAGAATGAAGATGTCTGGCTCACACAAACATCGATATATTTTAGTTTGCATGGATTTCCTTTTTTGGTTGTAGAGAATTGTAAGCAGATTAGACACCTACGATGCACATCAAAAGTCAACAACAACCAATGGTGGGTGATGACATATGAATTGGGAACAACACATAGTCAGCGTTCCTCCATGGTGTGTTGACATCCATAAACAGCCCATATATGTATTCAACAACATCACCCTCCCCAGACTGAACAATTTTGTCACAATTTTTTTTTGTATACTCCTCGAAAAGAGCGGTGATCTTGCTGTGAAACCAACAATCCGTGGTCGTTACCCTTATAGGAACACTTTTGAATGTCTTTTGATTCACGGAAATAATCAACGATATTATTGATGTGCTGAGCAAAAAAAAATTAATAGGATATTAACAGTTGTTGGAAAATGCAAGTATGTGATTAATGTAACTAAATAATGTAAACATAACTACAAAAACATAATTTTTAAAAAAATACTCACATAAATCATCGTATCTAACCACTGCCCAGGCGTCTTTAATTTATAGAACCACATCTTTGATGATATTGCGATGGATCCAAATACAAAAGAAAGGCATGATAATATCGTTCTTTCCCGGAAATTTGTCGAGTCCTTCAATATAAAAACATAATATTAGTATACACACTAACATTAACAATTATCGTATTAATATATTCACACTACTACAAATCAAACTTGCACGTTCTATAATTAACATACTAATCAACCAACTTAATTTTAAACAGTACCCTGCTAACCAACAAATATTAAAATCATAACCATAATCAAATAGTAACTAATACATAACTAATAGGTAACCAAAACATAAACTAATATTAACGAATATAAAGTAATAGTAACCATAACATTTATTTAATAGTAACACACCATTTATTTAATATTAACATTTATTAAATATTTAATATTATCGTTAACCAAAAAAAGACATTAGTCGTTAACCAATTAAGTATTATACATTAACTTGATGTAATGTTTACATTAACAATACAACATTGATAACTTGATACATGAGATTAGGTAATAAAAAGCAACATACAAAAATCGGTAAACTAATCAACAACTTAATTTTAAACATTAATCGGTAGCAAAACCATAATCACATAGTAACAAAACATAACTACTAGGTAAGCAAAACATAATCTAATAATAACGGAATATAAAATAATAGTAACCATAACATTTATTTAATATTAATCATATATTCTTCTGATAATAATACAAACTTATTTGTTTCATAAAAACTATAGCATTATTAACAACAAAAACAAACCTTTTTCTCATTGTTTATTCAATTTTGAACCATTCTTCAAACAATGCCTCTTCAAATTTTGAGGCATCTCCATGCATGATTTGGGGAATGCAACTTAAGCGTGAAGTGTTTGATATAAAGCACCCACTTCTGATAGATGATGAACCAGTACGTCCGAAAGGCTTTGTATATGGAACCGTAAAATGGCACTCTTTGCGGGGTTCACGTGCTGGTCTACCACCGGCTTTGTGGACACTCTTCTCTAATTTCATCACACTTAGCTATATCACGTGTGGTGAGAACCATAAAATCAAGAGCATACACCTTGCGCCTCACCTTTCTTCCCTTTTTTGGTTGACATAAAAAGGTAATATATCGATTAGTAACTTTGAATAAAATAAACTAATAACTAAATGGACAACGACAATGACCAACAAACTAAAATGAACATGTTATATTTAATGTCCCGAATAACATAAACTAGTAACCAAATCATAATATAATAGTAGCGAAAACACTGATATAATGGTAACCAAAACACAATATCATAGTAACGATTCACTATATAATGGTAACCAAAACATAAATAACATTTAAATAAATGATGGCCCATAATTATAACACTAACCTTATCAAACATCATACACAACAATCTCTTTCCCGATTACATTTGCTTAATATGTCAAAAGATGGTATGTCATTATTATTGTCAATCTGCATAAAAATAAAGAACCATTTAATAATTAAAACAAAAGCATATATCACATAACAAAACAAACAAATATGTCTAACCTTGACATCTTCTTCATCATCATTATTTTTTTTTTTCATCGGGTTCTTCAACCATAACATGACGTTCAACTTCATTAGCAATCTGATTACATTCACATCATTCTTACTGAACGAATATTGACACATCATCACCAACTTCATTAACGATTCAATTTCATTCCCACCCTTCTTCTCAACTTCATCAAACACATCATCACCATCATTATTCTTATTCACTTTTGAACCATGATCAACATCCTCATCAACATGGACCTCCTCCACCATGACATCAACATCCTCATCAACGTCGTCCTCCACCATGACATCAAGATCATCACGTCCACCTTCACCACCTTCATCACCTTCACCACCTTTCATCACCATCATCATCATCATCATCATCATCATCATCATCATCATCATCATCATCATCATCATCATCATCATCATCATCATCATCATCATCATCGTCGAGAATCATCATTAGAATCACCATCAAGCTTTTTTGTCCCCCACGCCTTTGATGTAGCGTAACTCGTCTCTAATAATGGACCTAAGGTCCTGCATAATCGGACATGTAAAAGTCGCATTTCATCTTTAATATCGACAAGAACTTTCCAAATTCTTTCTTGATTGAAACTTCTTTCTTGATTCGAGACACTTTCTTCTCCAACTGGCTTAGATCGTACATCAATTGCCTCTTTCACAACAAGATACATCAACACCAATGTTGTCGGCCTTCACTTTTTGTCTACTTTCTTGTCACCATCCTTCCCATTAAAAAGTGAAAACCGCCCAAATCAATGCCGATCCTTCTCCTCGTAGTAGGAATCAAACTATTTATCCTCAATTTGAAAAATAATAAGTATACTTTTAGTATATCATCTAACAAACAATGTACAATTACATTGAAATAAATAGAAAATAAAGAATCATAAAACATAATCGGTAACCAAATACATATATACTGGTAACCAAATGTATAATAAGTAGTAACCAACTAAATGTATAAATGTAACCAAATGTGTATATGATTGGTAACCAACAACAATGTTATTAGTAACTGAATGTAATCTAATCAATGCAAGTATTTGAATATTCAAGTAACCAAAAACATTATTATTATTAACATGCATATAAAATAATCAAGAATCAAATGTGTATATAAAGGTAACTAACTACTTTGTTGATAGTAAACTTCACATAATATTTTCATTTATCAAGTATATAACTAAAGGTAAAACAACATACACATGAAAGAACAATAAAACTAATTCATTCAACTTGTCATTTGAAAAGGACTTCATTAACTCCTTCCATCTCCAATAAATCGGACATCCGAGCGGATGCTCGTCATTCAGCATATACCCGACTTTTGAATGTGAATAGTTTCAAACATAAAAACTTGGAATACATACGGAAGCCCATTCAACTTGTACAATTTGGTGTAATGATCCATGTAAAAATTGTATGTTGAAACACCATTCTTTCCTTTCCTATAACGCGCCTTCAAAGCATTAGATGAAAAGAGTACTTTGTCATCTCAAAAACAACTTTCCCCAAGGAAAACTACTAACATCACCATAACACAAAAATTAACCATTGCCCCATCAACGTAATTTTGAAAATGTGCACATAATGAAATTAAAGACCAAAAATATCATAGACATCTTAATAGCCTCGTCATCATCATCAAAAGCGCCTTCCTATATATCCTACCTATACTACTACGTGTCACAACCGTCACCAAAAACTTACCAATAAGCATATTCTCCATACCTTTATATGGAGTTATATCATCCTCACCTTTCCATCTCAACCCGGATATCATACAAAACTCGAGCAAACCAAACGGAACGACCCTTTTTCTCCCCGAACAAAACCACATTTCACCGTCATCCCTCTGGTGAACCTCCCTCACAAGAGCGTGGTGAATAATGCAGAGAATACATTTGGTGCTCACCAAACTCCAAGAAAATTCCCAAAACAAGTTGCTTTAAACTTATCAAATTGATTTATTATTCAATTTTTTTGCAATAATCTTGGGGACTTCCATTATCGCACCGATATATAACTTTTTAATTGAATTTTCATTTCCATTCCTCGTAATAAAGATCCCATAAGCGCAAGTAAACAAAATCGATTTACAAAGTTAACTAACCAAATATATGATAGTAACTAAAACAACATAGACAAGTAACCAATATAGCTTTAGTCATTAAAACAAAACATCATTAATCAATAACTAATCCAACATTAAAGCGATAAAGACAACATTACACAATATAATAGTTAGGATGAAATGAACAAATAAATCATTTAGGACAAGAATCAAGACAAAGATTATACAAAACTAAACATGTTGTAAGAAGGTAACTAATGTAAATTAGTTCTTTATTAATATTGTCTTTGGTTACCTTCATGCAAATATATTGGTTCTTGACATCTAATACATTGGTTACCAACCATGTAATGGTTACCAATCATTAGTTAGAAATATTATGCAAGAACCAAAAACAAAGATTAGTCAAGAACCCATTCAAAGATTATACAAGAACCAATACAATGATGTTGACAAGAACTAATATAGCTTTAGATAATATATTGGTTAGATAAGAATCAAAACATCATTAAACAAGAACCAAGATATCATAAAGGCAAGAATCAAAGACATCATTAGACTAACCAGTATAAAGATTAATAATCATAATGCTAATTGAATTCAAGACAAGATTACACAATATAATAGTTAGACAACAACCAATAAATAATTAGACGTTACCGAAAATTTATCATTAATATTACATTGATAAAAGAAACAACATAGCTTAAGAACCACCAAGATTATACAACTAATGTAAATTGGTTACTTTTATCATCTGTTTTGGTTACCTTCATCGATCATCATTGGTTAACTATTTAATACATTGATTACCGACCATGTGTTTACCAATCATCATTAGTCAAAAATATTATGCAAGAACTAAAACAAAGATTAGTCAAGAACCCATTCAAAGATTATACAATAACCAATACAATGTTTCACAAGAACTAATATAGCTTTAGACAATATATTATTGGTTAAAGAATCAAGAAATCATTAGACAAGAACTAAGACATCATAAGACATTAACCAAGACATCATTAGACAAGAACCAAGACACACATAATACAAAGAACTAAGACATGTTAAAGATGTAAAACATCATAAGACATTTCAAGACATCATGCAAAGATGGGCAAGACATCATTGGTTACCAAGAAATCAAGACATCATAAAAGACAAGAGAATCAAGACATCATTAGACAAAGAATACAAGACACCAATAAAGATGTTACTCAAGAAGTCAGTTTTGGTTACGCTTCTAAAACCAACATGGTGGACAAGAACTAATGCATCAAGATTTACCAATCATAATGGTTACCAAGCATTAATCATTAATATTACCAAAAGTAAACCAATTAAGCATTATACAAGAAACAATAACAATATTTAAATTAACACACCTTTAAAATTCATTGAGTTGGAATTATCTTCGGATAAGCACTGAGCTTCATTCTTAACAGGACATCAAAATCAATCTATTTGCACTTCTAATGTTTGATATCACTACGATCACCAAACTGCTTCTCATTCTTACTCGATTTATTACTACATCCTTCCCTTTCCCTTCCCCTCGCTCTCCACAACAAACTTCTTCAAGTTGTTAATAGTAATCACCCTCACGATCCTTTCCTCTTTCATCCTTCTTCCTCAGATCATTCCTCAGATCAACCATTCTATACAAAACATAAAAACAACACAAACCAAAACAATGAATACTCCATTCGTTAGTAAACTACTTTAATATATAATACATTAAACTATTAAGAAAATACTCACTAAGCAATAATAAACACCGTAGTCAATCAATGGAGAAGAAACCAATCGCAATAAAGAATAAGGGTTAAATCACTAATCGAACCTTAGAACAACTAAATGAAGATGAGTAACAACCTAAATAATGACAAACAACTAACAAATATGGCGAATAACTAATCTAAGACGATAACAAGATCACGAGCGAATGTGATGAGATGAAGAACGAATGTATTAAATCACCGGAAATAATCGATAGAGATGAAGAACGAACAAACGAGAGGAGAGAGAACAGGGTTTTGACGCCTCCCCAAAATTAGGTATACGCCACCCATCTTGGGTCGCCACTTACATGGTATATAAATTCAAATACAAACTTAATTATACATCCGCTCAGTAACATACAACAATACATAAACCGAGAGTTCTAATAGGAATATTGTCATTTAGACAATATCCATACTCAAGGAGTCCTCATTACATTTATTGTCACACTATGTAAATGTAATAGTGAGGACTACTAATGCTATCTTGGGACCATCACTCTTTTCTCCGACTCGTCCCAAATATATTCTCATTTCTCAAGAGAATAAAGGAAAGAAAGGGTGAGCTCAACTAGCCCAAGAAGAAATATTATAACTAAGATAATGCGAATAAATTATCAATAGTCTTCAACAATGTTAAAGCGATAAAATATAATAGACAATCGTTTAATCAGAGAATATATTTAAATCCATTAAAAGAGTCAAGTAAAATAAAGTCTACTATCTTTTAGGTTTTAAAAGGTTTTCATCAATTTTTATCACTCAAGACTCAATTTAATGAATAAACCACAATATCTAATCATCCCCACATTACCACGGTCAAGGATTTTCATCAAATTATCAATGGTCATGACTATACCAATCACCCTCGGTCATAATCATACCAAAACTATCCATCACAAGCATTACGTGCCCATCGAGGACTTTTATCACATCATTTATAACAAGCCACGATTATACCGAATGATCCTCGGTCATAATCATACTAAGTTCATCTATGCACGTACGCCAAAGATAACATAATATAACATGAGGATGATGACAATGACATAATAATTCAATAAAACAAGTTCACGAATTAATTTATTCAGGAATTATTAACGTCCAAATTGTCAACATGATACTGTTTTGTAGAGTAAAATTCAAGAATGATCAGCAGAATATTTCCATGAAAAGATACTGGATGAAACGCAAATATCAAGGATATTCTACTAATTTCATGGAGTATAAGTCAAAGTTTTAACTAACCTGGGTATAATAAAGAATGGAATAACAAAAGAAATCACCATGCATGCGATAGATAGGCAGATGTAAGTTATTCCAATGAGAATAATAATAAAGACTTTTAACTGTGGTGTAAAACACATGCAGACGGATGTTCCAAATGAATAATAATAAAAGATGGAACCAGTCCGTGTAAAATACATGTACGAGGATGTTCCAACAGTAATAATAAAAAGAGGCGGAACCAGTCCGGTGTAAAACACACATGTGATATTCCAAATGTAATAAATAAGAATGGAATAACATAAGGATATCACCAAGTATAGGTATGTATGCGTATACACGAGTTATTCCAATCGAATAATAAATAATGGAATAATGTAAGTTCTCTTCGTGAATAAGAAAGAATAACATCCCTTACAGTGTACAACAAATAATATCCCTTACCTTAGAAGAGTTTGAATATTGGAAAAGTGAAGTAGTTAAAATACTTTTTTCTTCTTTTCTCTATAGTTTTCTCTCAGAGTTTCAGTGAATTCGTAAGAAATAATGAAGGAACGAGATTTCTATTTATAAAAACCGAGGGTGGCTTTCGGTCTTAACGAAGGGTCAAAACGACTCTTGGTAATATTGAAGAGACAACTACTATTTGCGAAGGGGTAATTAACCCTTGGAACATCGAAGAGGCAGTTAACTCTTCGTAATATGAAGGGACAACTACTATTTGCGAAGGGTAATTACTATTGATTTGAAGGTAATTACTATTCGATGAAGGTAATTACTATTGAAGAAGGTAATTACTATTGAAGAAGGTAATTACTATTGACGGTAAGGTAAATACTATTGGACGAAGGTAATTACTATTCACAAAGGTAATTACTATTTAGAAAGGTAATTACTATTGATTTGGTAAATATTATTGGACGAAGGTAATTACTATTCACAAAGGTAATTACTATTCACAAAGGTAATTACTATTGACGAAGAGACTCTTAGATGATGACATATGCCCCCCCATAAAATAATCAAACTTACTCACAAATGTCTCATAATGACTCTTTATATACATCAAGGATTGAATAAATATTACCACAAATCATTTTATTTTTAATCAACACATATTTAATCTTTCAACAATTATTAATCATTTATAACTTGTTATTTCAATTAATAATTTAATACTATAACATATTATATCGATGATATCTTTTGGCAATAATTTAATCAATAATATAAGAGATATGATGCGCAAGAATTCATGTAATAATAATTGAGCATAGTGAGTGACTTCTCACGTAAGCATCAATAATCAATATCGTGCTACTTTATACAACTACGCCATTCACTGCATACTTTTACTACCGGGTAGTTCAACAGGTTTTGACCAGTAACACCTCTGCCGTTATTTTTATAGAAAAATAATTTTGTCGTTTCTAAGCTACGACAATACTTTAGATTGTGGGGTCCACTAATGATTGAGCCGGTAAATGCGAATATTCCCTGAAAAAAAGAATATTCCCGACCAAACGAATATTTTATAACAACTTGCTTACTTTGCAAAATTTATAAATATTACCCACAACTATAACATTATATCAAATTTATTCCATAATATTCAAAATAATATTTATAAAAAAATTCATTTTATTTATAAAAGTGAGGTCTTACAACCTCCCCTTCTTATAAAATTTCGCCTCAAAATTAGGGGTAAATGTGATACTGATATGATAAAGAGGTGAGGATACCTTGAATACCTTTATCGTTAAAAATATTAAATTCATCTTCGCAATCCTGGCCAAAGATATTCATTAACAATTCATCTTTTCACTACGCTGGTGCCAAAGATATACAAACTGTAAAACCAATAATCGAGACGCAACTTAATAGTATCACGACCACTTAATTATCCATGCACTACTGGCCAAGGATATTCGTGTTTTCAATTACTATCACGATTATACCAAATAATCCTTGGTCATAATCATACCAAGTCTATCAATGCACTACGATTATAGATGACTTTTACCACATCCATGAATTAATATTTCATTCATTCTGAGACTCACTTCTCAATAATTAATCCATATCATCGAATCATCCTTGCAGACTACGGGCCAAGGATATTCATTAAGATTATCACGACCATGAATTATCCATGTAACTACTGCCAAAGATAATCGTGTATTCATTAGTATCACGACCATAAATTATCCATGCACTACTACCAAAGATAATCGTGTATTCATTAGTATCATAATTAACAAATTATCCATGCACTACGAGGCAAAGATAATCGTGTTTTCAATTACAGTTATGATTATACCAAACAATCCTGGTCATAATCATACCAAGTCCATCTATGCACGTGAGCCACAGATGACTTTCAACATAATATAAGCATGAGGATTATGTCAATGATATAAAGAATCGATCAAATGAGATAAAGGATAAATATTAAACATTTATAATATAATTTATCCAGATTCAAGAATATCCCCATGTTATCAATCACTTAATAATCTAATATCATTAATATTATAACAATATTTTAATCACTTCTTAAATTTATAAACAATTTATTTCAATTGTTTACGCTTTTACCATATAATGCATTTAATAATTCAAAATGCCATACTCATAAGATATCATCATCAATGATCAAATCTCTCATTAAAAAAATATGCATATACTCTATATAGGATTCTCTAGCCATAAAATCCTATTTTCAACTTTGTTACTTCACATAACATATTTAACTCATATGTTTGTAATTCAAACTATTTTCATGAAAAATACCAAATCAGTCCCAAAATATTTCTTTTCTGGGATTTAGCATAATATAGTCCCAAGATGAAAATATATTTTCTCGGAATTTTTAAAATTCCTTTACTATTTTTCAAAAATTAATTTCTAATTAATTCCTTAAGAAATTTGCTACCTCAAGTTTAACTCCAGAAATTCCCAAATCTTAGCAGCACCTTACACATGTTAATGTGAGCCTCCAGTTTAAATTTCATGGTCATCGGAGTTGTAGAACTCCGGTTATAGCATTTTTCGTCAGAAAATCCTAAATATTGAAATGGTCATAACTTGCTCATTTTAAGTCGAAATGAGCTCATTTTTGGACACGATGTTCTTTATACCATATACTTTTATGTCCCAAAAGGCCTGAATTTTTCTCATTAATTAAGTGGCCGAAACAGCCCTTACAAAAACGTGGCAGCAGCTTTTTGGACATTTTGAAGTTTTGACTCCTTTGCTAAAATCAGTCCACACGAAAATCTACAACACCTTTTTCAGTGATTCCACTTGGATTAGTTAGGTAACTCATAGATCTAACTCTAGGACTTGACCACACTCAAAAATTCAAAATATAATAGGAGATTTGGTCAATTGAATTTCATGTTACGTTTTTTACCAAAATCTGGTTTTTAACTCCTTGTGATTTTTAAGAAACTTTCATGTTTTCACATACTAACCAACATAACTCATCATAACACTTACTAATACCACATATACCCATGATTTTCATTAGTCCAATGCTTTTATTATGACTTTCATCATAATCCTCGTAAATAGATCCGTTTAGTTGAAGAAATATTTGAGGGTTTAAGAAATGGGTTTTGTCTTTGGGTTAATTGATAAAATTCGATTTCACGCTCTAGTAGTAGGCTAAGAAATCTTCAAGAATACGTCAAGAAATTTATTAATGATAGAAATATCATTCAAAACCGCTACTCTTATCACGACTTGGATAGTACGTTACATTGATACCAACTGTGACTTCTATCCTTTAACCTAGATAAGACCTCATAATGATACTTATCAACTTGTCATCGCTATTCACGACGTATCTCATGAGACCTCAAATTTTATCAATAAAGATTTAAATTTTATCAAAATAATTTTTAATATTATGGTGTGAATTTGAGATAATATTATAGTTGTGGGTAGTATTTATAAATTTTGCAAAGTATGCAAGTGGTTATATTATATTCGATTGGTGGAGAATATTCGGTTTAGCGAGAAATATTCAGACAACGGCTCAATCATTGGTGGACCCTAGCGAAATTATTATCGGATTGAGAAAGCGACAAAAATATTTTTATTGAAATAACGGCGGAAGTTTTACTGGTTGATCTTGTTGAACTACTCTTAAGTAGTAAAAGTACTGAATACGTGTGGTTGCATAGTAGCTTACACGGTATTGATTATTGATGCTTATGTGAGAAGTCACTTAGGTTTGATTCCATTATTGCCGATTAATAATATGAATTATTATAGCGATAATGACGTTTTTGTTTTATTCGTATTATTAACGTAATAAAAGCGAAACATCTTTTCATATAAAGCGAATACTTTATTAAAGTTATTCTATAAATAGAATATATTATATTTTATTATGCATAGTGTTGCATAGTGTTTTGCATAGTGTTGCATAGTGTTTGCATAGTAAAATATTTTTTTATATAAATAGAATATATGATATTTTATTTAAAAGATTTTGCTTTAAATATGGACCGTCAGATTAAAGTAAATCAATGCGGACCGTTCATGGATTAATTACTATGCATTCTATTTTCCTATAAATAGAAAGCTCATTCTTCATTATTTTCTTCACGAATTCTTTAAAACTAGAGAGAAATTATAGAGAGAAGCTATAGAGAGAAAATCTATAGAGAGAAAGAAGAAAGAGAGTATTCAGTACTTCACTACTTTGATATCCAAAGTGTCTTTTTACCAGTAAGGGATATTATTTGTTGTACCCTGTAAAGGGTGTTATTCTTTCTTATTCATGAAGAGAACTTTGTTATTCCATTCATTATTATTACTGTTGGAATAACTCGTAAAAGTGGCATATCCCTATACATAACCTCGTATACGCCTGAATAATACCCTATACTTGGTGAAATCTTATATTATTCCATTCTTATTTATTACATTGGAATAACTCAGATACGCTTGGAATCCCCTATACTTGGTGATCTTTACATTATTCCATTCTTTATTATTACATTGGAATATCACATCTGTGTGTTTTACATGGGACCGGTTCCATTGTTTATTATTATTGATTTATTATTACATTTGGATCATCCATGAATTGTGAATTTCACGACACGGTTAAGATTATTATTATTACATTGGAATAACTTTGTCTATATCAATCACCGCATGCATGGTGATTTCTTTTGTTATTCCATTCTTTATTATACCCGGTTGGTTAAAACTTTGACTTCTATACTCCATAAAATTAGTAGAATATCCTTGATATTTGCGTTTCATCCAATATCTTTTCATGGAAATATTCTTACGATCATTCTTGAATTTTACTCTACAAAACAATGATTCTTGTTGACAATTTGGACGTTAATAAATCCTAGAAATTAATTCTTGAACTTGTTTTATTGAATTCTTATATCATTGTCATCATCCTCATGTTTATATTATGTTGAAAGTTATCTTTGGCTTACGTGCATAAATGAACTTAGTATGATTATGACCGAGGATTCATTAATTATAATCATGGCTTAATATAAATGATGTGACAAAAGTCCTCGGTGGCCCGTGTAATGTCAATGATGGATAGTTTTGGTATGATTATGACCGAGGGGTGATTCGGTATAGTCATGACCATTGATAATTTGATGAAAATCCTTGGACCGTAGTGATACGAGGATGATTAGATATTGTGGTTTATTCATTAAAGCTGAGTCTTAGTGATAAAAATTGATGAAAACCTTTTTAAAACCTAAAGATAGTAGACTTTATTTTCTACTTGACTCTTTTTAATGGATTGCACATTCAGCCGCAGATTAAAGCTGGTTGTCTATTGTATTTTATCGGTTTAACTTTCTTTGTTGAAGGCTAATGATAATTTATTACAGATTATCTTAGTCATAATATTTCTTCTTGGGCTAGTTGAGCTCACCCTTTCTTTCACCGTTCTCTTTGAAATGAGAACATATTTGGGATGAGTCGGGGAGCGGAGTAATGGTCCGGAGGATAGCATTAGTAGTCCTCACTATTCGTGAAATAGTGTGATAATAGTTGTAATGAGGACTCCTTTTGAGTTTGTATAATATCTAGTAGAACAATATTTGTATTCAAACTCACAGTTTATGTCAGTATTAGTAATACATGATTATGTTAGTAAGTTGTATTTGAATTTATGTACCATGTAAGTGGCGACCCAAAATGGGTGGCGATATACCTAATTTTGGGGGCGTCACAGTTGGTATCAGAGCTTAGGGATATGATCCCTGGCTAAGATGCGAGATAAGAACTAGGAGGGGAGAGACGGGGAATTCCTTCGCTAGTATGACCTACCTAAGTTTATTTGTTATTTAAATTGGTGCTTTCGGTCAGAGTATAGGGATAATATGTGATATGTTAATTAACCCTTGTTTTGTGACAGTGTTTGAGAATGACATCCGAAAATCTTTGAGATAAGCAATGAAGCACATGAGAGTGTTGATTCAGCTCAAACAAAAGGTAATGACCAACAACACGATAATAATCATCGGTAGTGGCAATTTATCGAACAATGATAACCATTGGGGGAAATTATCATGTTAAGAATGGTAACCACTTGATTGGTAATCATGATAAAAGATAATAGAAGTGAAAATTGCAAGAAGAGAAGGTCATTTAGCTCAATTTTGTTGTGCACCAAAGTCAAGTCTAGGCTGGGACGGTGACACCAAAGGTGGATATGGACAAAACAAAGTCGTTGGTTTTAGGAAGTGCATTTTCATGACTTCTCAAAAGCGAAGTAAACCGAAGTTAGCACAAAGAGTTAGTTAATTATAAATTGCGAAGTCTAAACCTTATAAGATACCGGTTCTACCCATTATTTTATCTCTCTTGCTTGCGTTCAAGCGTTTAAATTTGACTCAGGAGAAGTTAGACTTTGACTTATTGGTTGAAACTTCGTTGGTAGGAGCCTTCGTTCTGCAATTACTATTTTGAAATCTTGTTTGATTCAAATAAACACTTTCACGCCATTGTCGATCTTATCTTTTGGAAAATACTTGCCTTTGATGTGATTTTAGGAATCAATTGGTTAACTACTCATCATGCTTTTCGTGAAGGTTGTTAGCTTTTATATTCATAACCAACTTTGTTATCTGAATTCAAAGTAACCAAACCCTAAAGTTAATCTTTGTTATATCAAGCCATAAGTAAAGAGCCCGATCCTTTCGTTGTTAACTTCCTTGTGTGGAATGCAAAAGCCGGACTTTACTTCTGTAGGCGACGCCGTGATGAAGATGGCAAGTTGATAGGTATCATTGTGAGGTGCTATCCGAGGTTAAGGGATAGAAGTCACAGATTGGTATTAATGTGACGTCATTATTCAAGTCTTGGACGAGAATATGATTTTGAATGATATTTCTATCATTAATAAATTTCTTGGACGTATTCTTGAAGATTTCTAGCCTACTTAGGCGTGAAATTGAATTTTGTATTGACCCCAAAGATAAAAACCCATTTCTTAAACCCTCAAATATTTCTTCAACTAAAATGAACAGCTTTACGTGGTTTATGATGAAAGTCATAATAAAAGCATTGGACTAATGAAAATCATGGGTATTCGTGGTATTAGTAAGTGTTATGATGAGTTATGTTGGTTAGTATGTGAAAACATGAAAGTTTCTTAGAAATCACAAAGAGTTGAAAATCGATTTTGGTGAAAAGCGTAACATGAAATTCAATTGTCCATATCTCCTATTATATTTTGAATTTTTGAATGTGGTCAAGTCCTAGAGTTATATCTATGAGTTACCTAACTAATCCAAGTGGAATTACTGGAAAAGGTGTTGTAGATTTTTGTGTGGACTGATTTTAGCAAAGGAGTGCAAAGCTGCAAAAACCCGAAAGTTGCTGCTGTCATGATTTTAGAGGGGCTGTTTCGGCCACTTAAATTATGAGAAAAATTCTGGCCTTTTGGGACATGAAGGTATATGGTATAAAGTACCTCCTGTCCAAAAATGAGCTCATTTTGACTTAAAATGAGCAAGTTATGACTATTTCATTATTTAGGTTTTTCTGACGAAAAACGTTATAACCGGAGTTCTATAACTCCGATGACCATGAAATTTAAACTAGAAGCTCACGTTAACATGTGTAAGGTCCTGCCAAGATTTGGGAATTTTTGGAGTTAAACTTGAGGTAGCTAAT
This sequence comes from Panax quinquefolius, assembly GCA_020205615.1. Taxonomy (NCBI): domain Eukaryota; kingdom Viridiplantae; phylum Streptophyta; class Magnoliopsida; order Apiales; family Araliaceae; genus Panax; species Panax quinquefolius. The sequence goes on from JAINUW010000224.1 coordinate 20,034, forward strand.
TTCTTAAGGAATTAATTAGAAATTGATTTTTGAAAAATAGTAAATGAATTTTAAAAATTCCGAGAAAAATATATTTTCATTATGGGACTATATTATGCTAAATCCCAGAAAAGAAATATTTTTGGGACTGATTTGGTATTTTTCATGAAAATAGTTTAGTTATGAACATATGAGTTAAATATGTTATGTGAAGTAACAAAGTTGAAAATAGGATTTTATGGCTAGAGAATCCTATATAGAGTATATGCATATTTTGTTTTGAGGGATTTGATAATTGGTGATGATATCTTATGAGTATGGCATTTTTGAATGATTAAATGCATTATATGGTAAAGCGTAAACAATTGAGATAAATTGTTTATAAATTTAAGAAGTGATTAAAATATTGTTATAATATTAATGATATTAAATTATAAGATTATTAAGTGATTGATAACATGGGGATATTCTTGAATCTGGATAAATTATATTATAAATGTTTAATATTTATCCTTTATCTCATTTGATTGATTCTTTATATCATTATCCTCATGCTTATATTATGTTGAAAGTCATACGTGGCTTGTAATGCATAGATGGACTTGGTATGATTATGACAAAGGATTTGTTTAAGGTATAATCATAACCGTAATTGAAAACACGATTATCTTTGGTAGTAGTGCATGGATAATTTGTGGTTGTGATACTAATGAATACACGATTATCTTTGGTAGTAGATACATGGATAATTTGTGGTCGTGATACTAATGAATACACGATTATCTTTAGTAGCGAGTGCATGGATAATTTGTGGTCGTGATACTTAATGAATACACGATTATCTTTGGCCTTAGTGCATGGATAATTTGTGGTCGTGATACTAATGAATACACGATTATCTTCGGGTAGTAGTATGGATAATTTGTGGTCGTGATACTAATGAATACACGATTATCTTTGGTCAGTAGTGCATGGATAATTTGTGGTCGTGATACTAATGAATACGATTATCTTTGGTAGTAGTGCATGGATAATTCGTGGTCATTGATACTAATGAATATCCTTGGCACGTAGTGCGAGGGATGATTCGATGATATGGATTAATTATTGGTGAGTCTCGACAATGAAATATTAATTCATGGATGTGGTAAAAGTCATCTTTGGTAGTAGTGCATTAATAGACTTGGTATGATTATGACCAAGGATTATTCGGTATAATCATGGTAGTAATTAAAACACGAATATCCCGGCCGTTAGTGCATGGATAATTCGTGGTTGTTATACTATTAAGTCGAGTTCGGCATTATTTGTTTTACTGGTTGTATATCTTTTAGCTTTTGTAGTAAAGATGAATTGTTAATGAATATCTTTGGCGGATCATGAAGATGAATTTAATATTTTTAAAGATAAAGGTATTCAGGTATCCTCACCTCTTTATCATACAGAGTCGTACCCTAATTTCGGGGCTTAAATTTATAAGGAGGAGATTGTGAGACCCCCAGATTTTATCAATAAAGATTTAAATTTTGTAAAATAATTTTTAATAATATGGTGTGAATTTGAGATAATATTATAGTTGTGGGTAGTATTTATAAATTTTGCAAAGTATGCAAGTGGTTATATTATATTTGATTGGTCGGGGAATATTGGGTTTAGCGAGGGAATATTCAATACAACTGACTCAATCTTTGGTGGACCAATGTAAATTATTGTCGGATTGAGAAAACGACAAAAATATTTTATTGAAATAACGGCGGAATTTTTTGGGTTAATCTTGTTGAACTACTCGGTAGTAAAAGTACGATGAATGTGGTTGCATAGTAGCACTGCGGTATTGATTATTGATGCTTATGTGAGAAGTCACTCGGTTTGATTCCATTATTACCGATTAATAATATGAATTATTATAGCGATAATGACGTTTTGTTTTATTCGTATTATTAGCGTAATAAAAGCGAAACATCTTTTTATATATAAAAGCGAATACTTTATTAAAGTTATTCTATAAATAGAATATATTATATTTTATTATGCATAGTGTTGCGTAGTATTTTTGCATAGTGTTGCATAGTGTTTGCATAGTAAAATGTTTTTATATAAATAGAATATATGATATTTTATTTAAAAGATTTTGCTTTAAATATGGACCGTCGATTAAAGTAAATCAATCTGGATAGTTCATGGATTAATTACTATGCATTCTATTTTTCTATAAATAGAAGCTCATTCCTTCATTATTTTCTTACGAATTCTTTGAAACTCTGAGAGAGAAATTATAGAGAGAGAAGCTATGAGAGAAAATCTATATAGAGAAAGAAGAAGAGTATTATACAGTACTTCACTACTTTGATATCCAAAGTGTCTTTTCTTTGTAAGGGATATTATTTGTTGTACCGTAAGGGTGTTATTCTTTCTTATTCATGAAGAGAACTTATGTTATTCCATTCATTATTATTACATTGGAATAACTTTGTAAAAGTGGCATACCCTATACATAACATATCTACATGACATACCCTATACTTGGTGAAATCCTTATATTATTCCATTCTTATTTATTACATTGGAATAACTTTTGTATCATGGAATCTCCTATACTTGGTGATCTTCTTACATTATTCCATTCTTTATTATTACATTTGGAATATCTTGCTCGTGTGTGTTTTATGGGACTGGTTCCATTGTTTATTATTCCGCATTTATTATTACATTGGAATATCACATGTTCGTGTGTTTTACAGGACTGGTTCCATTGTTTATTATTATTCACATTTATTATTACATTTGGATCATCTTGCCGGTGTGAATTTCACGATTGGTTAAGATTATTATTATTACATTGGAATAACTTTGTCTACATGCAATCTTACGCATGCATGGTGATTTCTTTTGTTATTCCATTCTTTATTATACCCGGTTAGTTAAAACTTTGACTTCATACTCCATAAAATTAGTAGAATATCTTTGATATTTGCGTTTCATCCGATATCTTTTCATGAAAATATTCTTACGATCATTCTTGAATTTTACTCTACAAAAGCGAGTATCTTGTTGACAATTTGGGACGTTAATAAATCCTAGAAATTAATTCTTGAACTTGTTTTATTGAATTCTTATATCATTGTCATCATCCTCATGTTTATATTATGTTGAAAGTTATCTTTTGACTTACGTGCATAAATGAACTTAGTATGATTATGACGAGGTTCATTCGGTATAATCGTGGCTTAATATAAATGATGTGACAAAAGTCCTCGATTGGCTTTGTATGTCACGGTGATGGATAGTTTTGGTATGATTATGACCGGGGGTGATTCGGTATAGTCATGACCATTGATAATTTGATGAAAATCCTTGGCCAGGTAATGCAGGGATGATTAGATATTGTGGTTTATTCATTAAGCTGAGTCTTAGTGATAAAATTGATGAAAACCTTTTAAAATCTAAAAGATAGTAGACTTTATTTTCTACTTGACTCTTTTAATGGATTGCACATTCCGGCTGCGATTAAATTTGGTTGTCTATTGTATTTTATCGGTTTAACTTTGTTGAAGGCTAATGATAATTTATTACGTATTATCTTGGTCATAATATTTCTTCTTTGGGCTAGATTGAGCTCACCCTTTCTTTCCTTTATTCTCTTGAGGAAATGAGAACATATATTTGGGACGAGTCGGGAAGCGGAGTAATGGTCCGGAGGATAGCATTAGTAGTCCTCACTATACGTGAAATAGTGTGATAATAGTTGTAATGAGGACTCCTTTTGAGTTTGTATAATATCTAGTAGACAATATTTGTATTCAAACTCACACGGTTTATGTGTATTATACACTACAGTTATGTTAGTAAGTTGTATTTGAATTTATGTACCATGTAAGTGGCGACCCAAAATGGGTGGCGATATACCTAATTTTGGGGTAGTCTGGCAACGTCTTCTCTGAAAGGCGTCGGTGCATTCCACACAAGGAAGTCAACAACGAAAGGATCGGGGCTCTTTACTTTAAAGCGATATAACGGTGATTAACTTTAGGGTTTGGTTACTTTGAATTCAGTATAACGAGGTTGGTTAGGAATATGAAAGCTAACAAACCTTACGAAAAGCATGATGAGTAGTTAACCAATTGATTCCTAAAATTACATCAAAGGCAAGTATTTTCAAAAAGATAAGATCGACGGAGTAACGTGAAAGTGTTTATTTGAATCAAACAAGATTTAAAATAGTAAGCGATAATTGAAGGCTCCTACAACGAAGTTTCAACCAATAAGTCAAAGTCTAACTTCTCCCGAGTCAAATTTAAGCGTTGAGCCTTAAACAAGAGAGATAAAATAATGGGTAGAACTGGTATCTTATAAGGTATAGACTTCGCAATTTATAATTAACTAACTTGTGCTAACTAACCGTTCGGTTTTACTCGCTTTTGAGAAGTCATGAAAATGCACTTCCTAAAACCAACGACTTTGTTTTGTCCATATCCACCTTTGGTGCCACCATAGTCAGGCTAGACTTGACTTTGGTGCACAACAAAATTGAGCTAAATGACCTTCTCTTCTTGCAATTTCCACTTCTATTATCTTTGCCATAATTACCAATCAAGTGGTTACCATTCTTAGCATGATAATTTCCCCACGATGGTTATCATTGTTACGATAACCGTTGCCACCGATATGATTATTATCGTATTGTTGGTCGTTACCTTTTGTTTGAAATTTGAATCAACACTCTCGTGTGCTTCATTGCTTATCTCGGCATTTTCGGATGTCATTCTCAAAACCTTTGTCACAAAACAAGGGTTAATTAACATATCACATCTATCCCTATACTGACCGAGCCAATTAAATACCAAATAAATTTAGGTAGGTCATACTAGCGAAGGAATTCCGTCTCTCCCTCCTAGTTCTTATCTCGCATCTTAGCCGGGGATCGTATCCTAAGCTACGATACTCAATTGTGGCGCCCCCAAAATTAGGTATACATCACCCATCTTGGGTCGCCACTTACATGGTACATAAATTCAAATACAAACTTAATTATACATACGTCAGGTAACGTCGACAATACATAAACCGAGAGTTCTAATAGGAATATTGTCATTTAGACAATATCCATACTCAAGGAGTCCTCATTACATTTATTGTCACACTATGTAACAGAATAGTGAGGACTACTAATGCTATCTTTCTGGACCATCACTCTTTTCTCCCGACTGTCGTCCCATTTATATTCTCATTTTACGAAGAGAAACGGTGAAAGAAAGGGTGAGCTCAACTAGCTCTAAAGAAGAAATATTATAACTAAGATAATGCGAGAATAAATTATCAATAGTCTTCAACAATGTTAAAGCGATAAAATATAATAGACAATCGGTTTAAGCTCATAATGAATATGCAATCCATTAAAAGAGTCAAGTAGAAAATAAAGTCTACTATCTTTAGGTTTTAAAAGGTTTTCATCAATTTTTATCACTAAGACTCGGTTTAATGAATAAACCACAATATCTAATCATCCTCGTACCCACGGTCAAGGATTTTCATCAAATTATCAATGGTCATGACTATACCTTAGAATCACCCCGGTCATAATCATACCAAAACTATCCATCACAAACATTACAGCCAATCGAGGACTTTTATCACAACATTTATAACAAGCCTACTGATTATACCGAATGAACCCCTAGTCATAATCATACTAAGTTCATCTATGCACGTAAGCCAAAGATAACATAATATAACATGAGGATGATGACAATGACATAATAATTCAATAAAACAAGTTCACGAATTAATTTATTCAAGAATTATTAACGTCAAATTGTCAACACGATCTTTGTTTTGTAGAGTAAAATTCAAGAATGATCGCAGAATATTTCCATGAAAAGATATTGGATGAAACACAAATATCAAGGATATTCTACTAATTTCTGGAGTATAAGTCGAAGTTTTAACCAATTGGGTATAATAAAGAATGGAATAACAAAAGAAATCACCATGCATGCGATAGATCGCATACGCAGTTATTCAAAACAGAATAATAATAAAAGGCGGAACCGTGTCGGTGTAAAACACACAAGCAGGATGTTCCAATGTAGAATAATAATAAAAGGCGGAACGAGTCGGGTGTAAAACACATGTATGAGGATGTTCAACAGAATAATAAAAAAAGAGCGGAACCAGTAGAATTGTAAAACATGATGCATGTGATATTCCAAATGTAATAAATAAGAATGGAATAACATAAAGATTTCACCAAGTATAGGGTATGTCACAGCGTACAAAGTTATTCCAATCGAATAATAAAGAATGGAATAATGAAGTTCTCTTCGTGAATAAGAAAGAATAACACCCCTTACAGTGTACAACAAATAATATCCTTACCTTAGAAGAAATTTGAATTTTGGAAAAGTGAAGTAGCAAAATACTTTTCTTCTTTCTATCTATAGTTTCTTTCTTTAGAGTTTCGGTGAATTAAGTAAGAAATAATGAAGGAATGAAGCTTTTCTATTTTTAAAAAAACTGAGGGTGGCTCTTGAGTCTTAATGAAGAGGGTCGAAATGACTCTTGGTAATATTGAAGACAACTACTTATTTCATGAAGGGTAATTAACCCTTGGAACAAGAAGAGGCGATTAACTCTTGGTAATATTGAAGGGACAACTACTATTTGCGAAGGGTAATTACTTATTGACGAAGGTAATTACTATTGAAGAAGGTAATTACAATTGAAGAAGGTAATTACTATTGTGAAGGTAAATACTATTGATGAAGGTAATTACTATTCACAAAGGTAATTACAATTTAGAAAGGTAATTACTATTGACGAAGGTAAATACAATTGTGAAGGTAATTACTATTCACAAAGGTAATTACTATTAATTGAAGAGACTCTTAGATGATGACATATGGCCCCCATAAAATAATCAAACTACCACAAACGTCTCATACGCGGACTCTTTATATACATCGAGGATTGAATAAATATTACCACAAATCATTTTTATTTTAATCAACACATATTTAATCTTTCAACAATTATTAATCATTTATAACTTGTCGTTTCAATTAATAATTTAATCTTATAACATATTATATGAGATGATATTGTGTGATAATTGAATCAATAATATAAGAGATATGATCGTGAATTATGTGAGTAATAATTGAGCGTAAATTGAGTGACTTTCACGTAAGCATCGATAATCAATATCGTGTACTATACTTATCTACTACAGACATCGTACTTTTACTACTAGGGTAGTTCAACGCAGTTTTACGGTAACACCCTCTACTAGTTATTTTTTATAGAAAAATAATTTTGTCGTTTTCTAACTACGACAATACTTCATTAAGGGGTCCATTAATGATTGAGCGAGGTAAATGCGAATATTCCTCAGACAAAAGAATATTCCCAGACCAAACGAATATTTTATAACAACTTGCTTACTTTGCAAAATTTATAAATATTACCCACAACTATAACATTATATCAAATTTATTCCATAATATTCAAAAATAATATTTATAAAAAAAAATTCATCTTTATTTATAAAAGTTGAGGTCTTACAGGTTTCGAAGATGCAGAATGGTTTCAGTAGCTGAAGAGTTAAAAGACAAATGATAGGCGGTTATCACGCATAATTCAAAAAAAAAGGCTTTTGTCATGTCACCAAATAATATTAACTCCTTAAATTCGGGACTCCTAATATAATTAGTATTGTAAATATATATGATAAATTGTCATATTTTTGTAATTATTTTATAAGCTGTATGATTTTTTGTAATTACTTTTATAAATGTACTATAATATATAATTGTCCCTAAGATTAAAGAAGTGGCTCACATTTTCCTTTTGGGTTTACAAGAAAGGAGGCTTGGAAATTAAAGCTAAGAAAAACTACATTAGTGAAGTCGGATGTAACATAACTCGAGTAAAATGTTAAAATGATAACGGTACTCTTAACATATTTGGATATTACGTTATTTTTTTGTATTGATTAATACAAAATAAACTCTCTATTATATAAAAATTTAAATAAGAAACTTTTATATGATAATTGGGCATGATAACATGTAAAGTAAGTTAAACTAAGACTAAAAATTAGCTTTAGTAACTTTAAGTAAGTGTTTAATTGAGATACATGCTATAATTATAATTAAAACAAAATAAATTTTAATTAATTAATTAATTATTGTGCCTATTTCACGTTTTATCTTCAAATTCTCTAACTATTTCTTTACAAAGACCAATAGACCACCCAAAAAATAACATTTTTCATATAAAAATTTTAATTTTATAAGATAATTATGACTAAATGTGTCCAAAATACATACTATCAATATCAATAAAATATTGAAAAAAAAGTAAATGGGTTACAATTTGACAGTTTTATTTAAACACAAAAAATTATTTGCTCAAAAAGTAAATAAGAAAAACTTTTCTTTTCTTTCCAAAACTCCTATTAATAACTTTCATGATACTCACAATTTACATATATAAATACAAATGAAATGGAAAAATTTATTACTCATAATCCTCAACTTTTTAGTTAACATCCTCCTTTTATGTTCTTAATATAATAATTATCAAGTGGAGAATTCTCAAATGATATCACTTATCTGGAAAACATAGAAAAAGATAAAATGATCCATGTTTTGTAAACAAATTATAATAAGATGTGTGTTTTATCAAAGAGAATTGATATTTTTACATATATTTTTATCGAGGTCTCACCTTCATGTGAGAAGAAAGCTATGTGAAAATATTAAAACACTTGTAAAAATCGCGCTACCCTTTTCTGTAAACTATATAATATACTCTCATCTCCAATTTAATTGTTACTTCCCCAAAAAAAAAAGAAAAAGAAAAATTCAATAGTTTTAAATACTTTATTGTTATTAAAAAATCTTGAATTTTTTACTTAAAATATTCAATATTAACCTTTTCTTTTTAATTGCAATAAAAATATTAATTGTACAATAATCATTTCTGTATTTTACTCAACATAACCCAAGAAGGGAGACTCAAATTCACAAATCACATTATTTAAAAGGGAAAGAGAATACGGTTTTTCTCATAATTAAGTTTGGCTATAGATATATTCATTCATTAATAATATTATAGATATTTAATTATTTTGTTACCAAATATTATTTCGTTTTAACTTTGATTTATAGTCAAATTTGACTATGATAAATCACACATTCTATTTCCCTTTATTTAAATTGTTTTTGTCCTAAAATTTGAGGAGTTAATTTTGGACATAGAAATTTAAATAGGATCATAAAGGAGCCATGTTCCCTAGCAAATTGATCTCCAAGCTGCTAACCTCTAACCTCTACTTTAAAGTAACAAACAGTTTAAATAATATGGGCATAGACTTTACAATAGGGGGGTGTAGCTCATATGGTAGAGTGCTAATCTCGCATGCAAAAGGTACGGGGTTCGATTCCCTGCACCTTCATTTTTCTTTTTAATTAGAAATCTTCCTTCCCATCATAACCCTCCACAAAATTCCCATTCCCTCATATTTCTAGTGGTTTTATGAGAAAGAAACAAAAGACCGCGAAAGAAATTGGTCACAAAAGACAATTGAATTGAACATGTCTATTAATTTACTTTTCATTCTTTCAAATTGTTAATCAAGGCAATTAATAAATTATTTTTAAAAGGTATATTAATGAAAGAGTTAAATTTGGAGAGCAAAAAAAAATTCATACTAATTTTAAATACAAGAACAAAAAATCTTTAAAAAGTATTTTTGTATAATTTTGGTTTTAAGGTGTTCATCACGCATGATGAATCGCTTGTGAGAGATTGTTTGATTTTTTTTTTATTGATTTGGTTAACTATGATTACTGTTTGGTCTGATTGAGTTTTTATTTTTGGGTTGTTTGATCTTCAATTGAAAATGAGATCATTTTGGTTGGTACTTTTTGCTTACACTGATTTTGTCTTATTTTATAATGGAAAATAAAAAATGACTATGAACTTTTAGGAATCTCTTATTTTTAATTGTTATAATCACTTTAGTTCCATGCTTCTAATTAATGGATCCGCTGCTAACAGTGACAGAATACAAAACCTGAAGTTATGTACACGTACAGCAGGAGGAAATCCTCAACACCATTTTCATGATCACCAAGTGAAAGACAAATGATCTCTCCTCTACTTTCGAGACAACTCCACCACCCAAACTGGAAGACTTTCTCGGCGGCGTCATGGTACGTTTAGGTATGTGTTTGTTTTTATGAGATTATTTATAAAATAACTTAAAATAATTTTATGTTATGTTTATTTTTCTCAAGATTAATTAAAGTATTAGATTAAAAATATCGTTTGAACTATTATTCGCTTATCAATAATAACATATTTTAAACTTATTTATACATAAATAAATAAATAATATTTATTGATTATATATACACCTCCAACCCCTAAAAAATAATATTTATTGATTATGAATATACCCCCACCCCACCCTCCACCCACCCCCACCCCACCCCCACCCCTACCCCTACTTCTACAAAAAAAAATAATATTCAGTGATTAATGTATACACCCACCCCTATCTGAAAAAATAATATTAAGTGATTAAACATACCCACCCCATCCCCATCCCCATCCCCATCCCCATTCTCAACCCCCAAAAAATAATATTTATTGATTATGTATATACCCTATCCTCACCAAAAAAATAATACTACTATTAAGTGATTATATATACACCCCTCCCACACCTCACCCCCAACCCACCTCCTTCCCCCCTAAAAAATTAATATTTAGTCTTTATACTAGTAAGTTTTAAGTTGCCAGTAATAATAACATAAATTATAGGATATTATGGTCATTTTAAAAAAAAGTTGAGGTTAATTTTGTCTAATAATTTTTAATATCAAGTGGTAGGGATTATAATACCAGACAGAACATGATATTAAATAATTCCACATATTAAACTATTTTATAATCCCAAGACTAATAGTCTCAAACTCAAATTTAAAAACAAACAAAAAGTCCTATCTCAAGTATAACAAAGTGTTGGCACTTTTTCACTCAATATATATATGTGAATAATTATAGAAGTCGTTCCTTGTATTAATTGTTGCAAGTAGACTAGAGTTTTTGTCCTGGATGAGAATAACTAGACTGTTCTGTTCCTTGTAACGAGCTCTTCTACATACTCCCTCACTTCCACAACAATTGTCAAACTTATTTTGTTTCAAAAAAAGGTCCCAAAAACAATGTGGCAATTAATATGGAGCACCACACCAGCAACAGCGAAGGTAGCATTAGTTTTGCTGCCATTCAGCCGCTATCTGCTATTCCCTACGGGGTGCCATTTGATTCCACAAGCCCGCTTCATCATTAAAACTACTTCTTCGATCACCTTCATTCCAGCAATGCAGGCATTTCTGATACCTCTGGTTCTGTGTCTTCACTAGCAAGTCCGGCGTCGACACCTGCTGAGTTTTTCCTTTGGCCTCACAAATCCTGTTGACTTTACAAGATAGTTAACTTTCTCAACAAATACCATCCACGTAATTTTGACCTCTTTGCTGGTCTCTGGCATTTTAAAATGTAAGTTGGCCCTCATTTTACCCACCATTGAGCTTTAGCATAGCTGTTAGTATTAGCAGGGCTGAGATACAAGGTTTTTGAATATGAGGATAGAGATGTAACTTCTAGGTACAACACCAGAAATGAGTAAAAAAAGGGTTCACCTAGGACGGCTTGATGAAATGCTGTACTGGGATGGGTTTGGGGGCACTTGTTTTCTTGGGGAAAAGTTTTGGATTTTTGCTAAATTTTCTCTATTTGGAGTTGCTCTCCAATTATCAATTATCAGTTCAAATTTCTTACTCGCATTGTTTGATGATAAAAGTATACTTCCTAAATTCTTAAATATAAGATTACTGCGAATCATCTTATACTATCAAACGAAGGTAGTATATGTGTTGCTACTGTTGCCTTGCTATCTGTTTTACAACTGCTATTTGATCATTGTTGTTAGCTAGAAAGGATCAAACCTTTTTTTTTTTTGAGACTATAAGATCTCACTTTATATAATGATATTGTAAGACCAAAATTTTTAAATAAAAGGAATTTCCTTTATTTATTATTTTGAAATAGTAAGGTTGATTTGATTAATGTGGATAGTTAAGGGTTAAATATGCAAATATTTCAAATTAAGCAAGTGGTTATAAAATATTCATTATCGTGGGGAATATTCGTTTGGTCGTGGAATATTAAATCTTTGTCGGGAATATTAAATGCTGACAGTGGCCTGTGACCATGTGTGGAGCCGGAAAAGCGATTGGATGAAGAAAGCGACAAATATAAGTTGTTTTTTAAATAGCAGGCGTAGTTATTCTACCAGATTATCTTGTTGGAATAAATTGGTTAAAACACACTATCTGGCGTTGTTGAGCGAGTAGCTGCAGTATTGCACCAATTATTGATTCTTACGTGAAGGCACTACTCGATAATGGTTACGATAATTCTTTATTCGATATTTTATTGAGTTAATAATTCTTTGCGTTGATATTTTATATTCTTTGTTGTTTGATAATTGTCATTACGGTATCTTTCATTATCGAAGCAATAATTCATATTATCTGAATAATATTATTAGATAACATTATTGGCGATGTCTAGAAAGTTACATACAGAGAGGTTTGGTCACCTAATTGCTTGGCGCTTGATAAGAAGAAATTCTTATTGGAAAGCCCCTCTTTCTGAGAGAGCGCACGGTTGTCAATATTGTGATTACGTAATATTATTTGTGAATAATTAATTATTGATTTATATGATGAGGAAAATATTGATTTTATGTGGATATAGATGGAGAAAATTTTTAAAATGACAATTGTTGAAAATTAATATTTTATCTTTTTACGATAAAATAATTCATTTAAATATATTATTTTAATAATATATTAAGCGGTGATATTTTTACAACGAATGTGGGATATATGAGTATCTGAGGAGGAAGAGTATTTTTGTTGCAATAAATATTTAAAACATGTTAAACATGTAAATTGGACCCCATTTATTATTTGAAATTTGATTATACTTTGTAAAATCGCTTGGTTTGTGGATTTGGTCAATTTCTATTTGGAATTTGGAAAAACTTTCTTACGCAAAGTTGTAGAGAATTGAATTTTCTATAAAAACTTGCGAGATTTGAATTTTCTGATGAAAGGGCTATTTATTATGAATTATTGAAGTTACGAAGCTCAAAATAATTAATTTTTGGAAGTTTTAATTATGTTTTTTAAGAAAAACGTTTTTCAAATGTTGTTGGCCATCTTTAACATGTGCTTGATGGCTGAGATCAGATTGTCTAGATGGGCGTGAGAGAATTTATTAAATATATTAATATTATATTAAATTTTACGCTTTTGGTGTTAAGCAATTTCTATAAATAGGGTCTTAGGTTAGAATTGAAAATCACACGAAGCTGAAGTTTTCTCTCTCTATATTATCGGCGTATTCTTGTGAGTATTTTGAGTATACTTTGAGTATTGCTATATCGGTGCAAGTCAAGTCATAGCTTTATATCAGGTGTTTAATTTAAATCTTGATCTTTCGAGGTAAGGGATATTATTTTTTTTTGTAATGATATTATTTCTTCAATATCATTATCTTTGAAATGATTGATCTGAAGTTTTTATCAAATTTGGATTTTTTCATGTCGGGGTTTCTTATTCATGAGTTCTTATTCATGAGTTAATATTCACGATTCTTATTCATGAGATTCTTATTCACGAGTTCTATTCACGAGTACTATTCATGAAGCGTGAAGATGTTTTTGTGGAATTTCTATCTTTTTTGTGGTTACTATTCGATTTTCGGCCTTTATTCACGTATCTGACCTTTATTCACGATATCTGAGACTATTCATAGAAAAATAAAATTTCTTCTTTTTTGTCGAAATATCTAATGCGGATACTAACTCGATTGTATCCATGTTTTGATCATTCTTGAATTTTACACCACTATGATTATTTTTGAGGTATTTTTGGGCGTGGATAAAACCAAGTACGAATCCTTAATCTTAATCCTTAATCCTTGTCATTTTGTTTCATTGGATTCGTTTCTTTAAAAATATTTTTCATCATCCTCGGTCTTAAATGATGATATTATTGAATATCTTTGCTTTGTAGTGTAAAAGATGAATGATTTCGAAGAATATCTTTGGCACTGTAGTGCAAAAGATGAGCAGTGTTGAGATGAACATGGCCAGATTGATTAATATCTTTGGCTGTAGTGCAAAGATGAGCAGTGTGTTTAAATGAACATGACGGTGATGAATATCTTTGGCTGTAGTGCAAAGATGAATATTTGATTCGGATGTATATTGATTGATGTTACGAGGATAAAATATTGATGATGGATTTATTAAATTCATAGATTATAGTAGATTTCATTCTCTACGTAACTCTCTATGAATTATTATTTCATTGCGAATATTGATCTGAAACTTGTTGTCTATTGTATTCTATCAGATTTTTCCCTGTTGAAGACTAACGATAATTTGTTGTATATTATCTTAGTCGTAATATTCTTTCTTGGGCTAGTTGAGTTCACCCTTTTCCTTGTTGTTCCATTTTTTCTTCTCGGGAGGCGAGAATGTAGCGAGTCTTAGTCGGGGTATGGAATGAAGGTTCAGAGAGAGTTGTTTAGTAGTCCTCACCATTTTTGTAAAATAATGAATCAATAATTATGATGGGGATTTATTTGCGTGTGGATATTGTCAGAAGACAATATTATATTTAAACTCACAGTATATATTATGCGTATTTCACACGACATTTGTATTATTGAAGTTGTAGTTTGCTTTTTTGTACCATGTATTTGGCGACTTCAGAATGGGTGTTGTGTATACCTATTTTGGGGGCGTCGCGGTTAATATCGAGCTTAGGGATATGATCTCTGGCGGAGATCGGGGAATAAAACTAGGAGGGAGGCGAGTAAATCCTTTCGCTAGTGTGTCCTACCTAAGCTTATTTGTTAGTTGGTCGATTATATAGGGATATTATGTGATATATTGATTTCCTTAATTAACCCTTATTTTATGGCGGTATTTGAGAATGTCGTGAGAATATTAATGATTGGAGTAAATGAGGCCAGTGGAGATGCTGTCTTTCACCAGCGAGGAGAAGCGTCTGCACAGTGGTAATGTTCCTCTGTGAACAACACCATTGAAGCGAGATGATGAGCGAGGGATGTTTAGAAGCTTTTTGCAGTTCATGCAAAAATCGAGACGAGGAGACTCGTGTTCAAAATCTGAGGAGAAGAAATGATAGCAATTCACAGTGGAGTCGCCGAAAGCGATTCAAAGAAGTTGGGACCACGAGTGCTGGGAAAAGCGGATCCGATTAAAGGCGAGGCGTGGGTCAAAAAAATTACCAAGATATTCGATGTCTTGGGATGCGGAGAGAACAGAAAGTTCCATTCGCCGCCTTTATGTTGTTAAGTGGCGAGGCGATTCTTGGTGGGAATACGTGAAGCGTACCCATCGGTGCTTTTCGGCGTGTCGTGGGAGAGCGTTTGAAGCAGTTCAATGACAAGTACTTCCACGAAAGTATTCGTCGTATGAAGGAAGTGGAGTTTATTAGACTAGAAGCGCGAATAACATGGCGGTGTCCCGATCTGGCGAAGTTGGCGGAGTTATCGAGTTTGCACCTCATTTGGTGGAGAATGAGGAGCGTATGGCCGCGGATGTTTACGAGAGGTTTGAAACCCGACATCGTCGATATCTCATTTCTCATAAATTTTCTCTCTATTCGAGATGTTGTCAGCGGGGCTCGGTTGTTAGAAGCGAGATAACGATACGTTCAATGAGGGACCATAACGAGGATCATCTAGAAGATAGCGGTCATCGAATAACGATAACCGGCGGAGAAAGAAGAATACGAGACAAAAGCGGTAACCACTCGGTGGTAATCGTGGCCGTGAAAATAGAAGAAGCGAGTCGGGAGGAGATTTTAAAAGAGGAGATTCAACAACGACCATGTGAAGGCGTCGTGCCTATGATGACTAGTTTTAAGGGAGGAGAAGCGACCACCGTCGTATGTTACAAATGGGGAAAGAGGGACATATCGGTCAAAGCGCCCTAGCAGTTCAAGGTATGCTATAATTGTGGAAAGGAAGGACATATCGCTCGAGATTATGCGATGGCGAAACCTAGTCCAGTGAGCGGTGACTCAAAAGATGTCCCGAGAAAAGTCAAAGTCAGCGATTTCGGGAAGAAGCGTTTGTTGTGTTGGTCAAAATCGAGGAACCCGACGAAGTTAGCGGGTTAGTTAATTATAAATTCTTGTGAAGTTTATACCTTACTAGATATTGGTTCTACCCATTCTTTTATCTCTCTTACTTACTTGCGCTCAGCGTTTGAACTTGACTACGGAGAAATTAAACTTTGACCTATCTGTGGAGACTCCATTAGGAGAAACTTTCATTACATCCGTTGTTTAGAAATCTTGCTTGATTCAAGTTGGCACTATCACATTACTGTTAACCTTATTTACATAGAGATATTTGCTTTTGATGTGATTTTAAGGTTAACTACTCATCATGCCAAATTGATTGCTTTTGTAAGGTTGTTAGTTTTCATATTCTAAGCAACTTTGTTATTGAATTCAAGCAATCAAACCATTGTAGTCAAACATTTTCATATCAAGCCATGAAGTCATTCGTTTATTACGGATGTCAAATTTTCTTAGTCCATGTTATGGATTTGAATAAAGACACGTCGATTTGAATAATATTCTGTTGTTATTGATTTTTCTGGCGTATTTCTGAAGAATTTCTTGGCTTACTCCCAAAGCACGATATTAAATTTTGTATCGACTTTGAACCGGTACAAAACTCATTTCTAAAATCTCATATCGAATGGCTCTATTGAACTTGAGGAGTTAAAAATTCAACTATAAATTTGGTACTGAGCCTTTATCTTGTGACTTCCTTTGTGGAATTCACTAAGCGGAACTCTGTAGGGGGGCGTCGTATTAGATGCGATAGTAAAGCGATAGGTGTCATTGTGACGTCTTATCCAAGATTGGGATATGAGTCGCGGTTGAGAGCAACCTAAGTCGATTATCGAAATACGTAGCTTTACAGGCTTAGTTGGTTATTATCGGAGATTCGTTGAAGGATATTCTCGAATCGTTATTCCATTAACTTGGTGACTCGTAGAGATACAAAATTCGAATGGAGCGAGGAATGTGGGAAGAGCTTGAAGAACTCAGAGGAGACTCATTTAAAGCACGTATTACGATCATGCCATCTGGAAAAGTGAGCGTGGTAGGCGTGGCGATGAGTAGAAGATCATATCTTGAGAGCGAGTGCGATGATGTCAAGTATCGCGTAGAGCCGACTTTAATAGAAAAAGTTAAGATTGCTCGAGCCCAGGCTTCGGGCGATCGTATGAAGAAGAAAGTACAAGAAGGAGCTATTAGGGCGAGAATTGATGAAGAAGGAATACTTGAGTCACTCTAGACTTTGTGTTCTAACGACTCGATTTGAAGCATAGAATTATGATGGAGGCACCTGACACATTGTTTGCAATCCATCTGGGAGTACCAAAATGTATTATGATCTTGACATACATTTTGGTGGAGCAATATGAGGAGAGAGATCGCGTAGTTTATCTCGAGATGTTTAACTTGTCAGCGTGTAAAAAGGCGGAGCATCTTGTACCTAAGGGTCCGTTGCAACCACTTGAGATTAGGAATGGAAGTGGGAACACATTACCATGAATTTCATTACTAATCTTCCCAAGGTTTCTCGAGGCATAGATGCGATTTGGGTTATTGTTGATAGATTAACCAAGTCACTCATTTCTTACCAAATCGAGAAACTTATTCCTTGAGCGTCTTTCTCGTATATGCGTAAATGCGATTGTGAGATTGCATGGCATGCCGGTATCCATAGTTTTAGATCGTGACCCAAGATTCACTTCATGATTTTGGGGTTAGAAAAGCTATGAGACGCAATTTTACGATTAGATTTGGCATACCATCCTCAAAGCGGATGGGCAATCGAGAAAGGACTACTCAAACTCTTGAAGATATATTAAAACTACGTGTCCTAGATTTCAAAGGAAGTTGGGATAAGTATTTGCCATTGGTGGAATTCTCATACAACAATAGTTATTAAACAAATATAGGCATGGTTCCATTGAAGCATTATATGGCCGAAAATGTCGTTCTCGATATGTTGGGATGAGGTGGGTGAAGCAACATTGTTGGGACTAGAGTTAAATACATATGACTAATGATTCGAATGATTGAAGCGTATACAAAGCGGCACAAGATCGACAAAAGAGTTATGCGGATCTTCATCGAAAGGGCGTGGAATTTAATGTGAGGGGATCATGTATTGTTGCGAGTTGCTCCGTGGAAGGAGTTACAAGATTTGGGAAGAGAGGAAAGCTCGATCCACGATTTATCGGTCCATTTCAAATTCTTGGCCGAGTAGGAAATGTAGCTATATACTTGCGTTACCTCCGAGTATGTCTCGTGTTCATAATGTGTTTCACATATCGTACTTAAGTAAATATGTGAAAGACCGAACCACGTTATAGAGTTAGAACCAGGACGAGATAGTAGAAGACTTAGCGTATGAGGAGGTACTGTCAAGATTTTGGATAGGAAGGAGCATGTCCTACTGTATGAAAGGTTATACCACAAGTTAAAGTTTTGTGGAGGAATCATCTTTATAGAGGAAATGACACAGGAGTTGGAAAGCGGAAATGAAAGCGAGGTATCCTCACCTTTTCAAAACACACGAGTACGTCACGTCGATTCGAGGGACGAAATTTCATAAGGAGGGAGGTTGTAAGACCAGAAATTTTTAAATAAAAGGAATTTCCTTTATTTATTATTTTGAAATAGTAAGGGTTGATTTGATTAATGTGGATAGTTAAGGGTTAAATATGCAAATATTTCAAATTAATGAGTGGTTATAAAATATTCATTATCGTGGAGAATATTCGTTTGGTGTCGTGGAATATTAAATCTTTGTCGAGGGAATATTAAATCTGACAGTATGACCATGTGTGGAGCCCATAACGGAAAGCGATTGGATGAAGAAAAGCGACAAATATAAGTTGTTTTTAAATAGCTTGGCGTAGTTATTTACAGATTAATCTTGTTGGAATACCGGTGGTTAAAACACACTAATCTGGCGTTGTTGAGCGAGTAGCACTGCGGTATTGCACCAATTATTGATTCTTACGTGAAGGCACTACTCGATAATGGTTACGATAATTCTTATTCGATATTTTATTGAGTTAATAATTGTCTGCGTTGATATTTTATATTCTTTGTTGTTTTGATAATTGTCATTACACGATATCTTTCATTATCGAAGCAATAATTCATATTATACGAATAATATTATTAGATAACATTATTGGCAATGTCTAGAAAGTTACATCTAAGGAGAGGTTTGGTCACCTAATAATTGTAGCGCTTGATGAAGAAGAAATTCTTATTGGAAAGCCCTCTTTCTGAAAGGCGCACTGGTTGTCAATATTGTGATTACGTAATATTATTTGTGAATAATTAATTATTGATTTATATGATGAGGAAAATATTGATTTTATGTGGATATAGATGGAGAAAATTTTTAAAATGACAATTGTTGAAAATTAATATTTTATCTTTTACGATAAAATAATTCATTTAAATATATTATTTTAATAATATATTACTTGGTGATATTTTACAACGAATGTGGGATATATGAGTATCTGAGGAGGAAGAGTATTTTTGTTGCAATAAATGTTTAAAACATGTTAAACATGTTGGTGGACCCCATTTATTATTTGAAATTTGATTATAGCTTGTAAAAAATCGCTTGGTTTGTGGATTTCGGTCAATTTCTATTTGGAATTTGGAAAAACTTTCTTCTGCAAAGTTGTAGAGAATTGAATTTCCTATAAAAACTCGCGAGATTCGAATTTTCTGATGAAAGGGCTATTTATTATGAATTATTGAAGTTCCGAAGCTCCGAAATAATTAATTTTTGGAAGTTTTAATTATGTTTTTTAAGAAAAACGTTTTTCAAATGTTGTTGGCCATCTTTAACATGTGCTTGATGGCTGAGATCAGATTGTCTAGATGGGCGTAGAGAATTTATTAAATATATTAATATTATATTAAATTTTACGCTTTTTGGTGTTCTAGCAATTTCTATAAATAGGGTCTTGGGTTAGAATTGAAAATCACACGAAGCGAAGTTTTCTCTCTATATTATCGGCGTATTCTTGTGAGTATTTTGAGTATACTTTGAGTATTGCTATATCTGGTGCAAGTCAAGTCATAGCTTTATATCAAATGTTTTAATTTAAATCTTGATCTTTCGAGGTAAGGGATATTATTTTTTTCGTAATGATATTATTTCTTCAATATCATTATCTTTGAAATGATTGATCTGAAATTTTTATCAAATTTGAACTTTTTTTTTCATGGGGTTACTATTCATGAGTTCTTATTCATGAGTTCTTATTCACGAATGATTCTTATTCATGATTCTTATTCACAAAAGTACTTATTTGAAGCGTGAAGATGTTTTTGTGGAATTTCTATCTTTTGGTGGAATTTCTATATTTCACGTGTCTTTATTTACTATTCACTTTATTCACGTATCTGACTTTATTCATAGAAAAATAAAATTTCTTCTTTTTGTCCAAAATATCTATTACGGATACTAACTTCGATTGTATCCATGTTTTGATCATTCTTGAATTTTACACCACTATGATTATTTTTGAGGTATTTTTGGGCGTGGATAAAACCAAATACGAATCCTTAATCCTTAATCCTTGTCATTTTGTTTCATTGGATTCGTTTCTTTAAAATATTTTCATCATCCTCGGTCTTAAATGATGATATTATTGAATATCTTTGGCTTGTAGTGCAAAGATGAATGATTTCTGAAGAATATCTTTGGCACGTAGTGCAAAAGATGAGCAGTGTTGAGATGAACATGGTGGATTGATTAATATCTTTGGCACATGTAGTGCAAAGATGAGCAGTGTTTAAATGAACATGACCGGTGGTGATGAATATCTTTGGCCTTTTGTAGTGCAAAGATGAATATTTGATTCGGATGTATATTGATTGATGTTACTGAGGATAAAATATTGATGATGGTATTAAATTCATAGATTATAGTAGATTTCATTCTCTACGTAACTCTTTATGAATTATTATTTCATTTGCGAATATTGATCTGAAACTTGTTATCATTATATTCTATCAGATTTTTCCTGTTGAAGACTAACGATAATTTGTTGTATATTATCTTAGTCATAATATTCTTTCTTGGGCTAGTTGAGCTCACCCTTTTCCTTGTTGTTCCATTTTTATTCTCGGGAGGCGAGAATGTAGCGAAAGTACTAGTCGGGGTATGGAATGAAGGTTCTAGAGAGAGTTGTTTAGTAGTCCTCACCATTTTGTAAAATAATGAATCAATAATTATGATGGGGATTTATTTGCATGTGGATATTGTCAGAAGACAATATTATATTTAAACTCACGATATATATTGTCGTATTTCACGACATTTGTATTATTGAAGTTGTAGTTTGCTTTTTTTGTACCATGTATTTGGCGACTCGAGAATGGGTGTTGTGTATACCTATTTTGGGGGCGTCACATGATTATAGTTGTGGGTAATATTTATAAATTTTGCAAAAGTATGCAAGTTGTTATAAAATATTCGTTTGGTGGGAATATTCTTTTTGTTAGGGAATATTCGCATACAATGGCTCAATCATTGGTGGACCCCACAATGTAATTATTGTTGGATTGAGAAAACGACAAAAATATTTTATAAAAATAACTACGGAGGTGTTACCGTTAAAAGCTGTTGAACTACCCGTTGGTAAAAAATGCGATGTCTGGCGTAGTTCAGATAGTAGTAACACCGGTATTGATTATTGATGCTTACGTGAGAAGTCACTCACTACGCTCAATTATTGCGATTAATTCTTTGCATTATATCTCTTATATTATTGATTCAATTATTGTCACAAAGATCATCTCATATAATATGTTATGGTATTAAATCAATAATTGAGACGCCAAGTTATAAATGATTAATAATTGTTGAAAGATTAAATATGTGTTGATGAAAAAAAAAATGATTTGTGGCAAGTTTGATTATTTTATGGGGGGCTCATATGTCATCATCTAAGAGTCTCTTCGTCAATAGTAATTACCTTCGTCAATAGTAATTACCCTTGTGAATAGTATTTACCTTCGTCAATAGTAATTACCTTCGTCAATAGTAATTACCCTTGTGAATAGTATTTACCTTCGTCAATAGTATTTACCTTCGTTAATAGTAATTACCTTTACCAGACGTCGAGCCACTTGCCTTTTCACACGGCAGGTGCTAAGCTAGAAATCTTCTATAAATAGAGGCCTAGGGCTTCATTATTTTTCACGAATTCATTCAAGCTATAGAGAGAGAAAGTATAGAGAGAATATGAGAGAAAGAAGAAGAGTATTTTGTTACTACTATCCTGCTAAAGATTCAATCTCCTACCAAAAGTAAGGGTGTTATTCTTTTCTTATTCATGAAGAGAACTCATTTGTTATTCCATTGCTTATTATTACATTGGAATAACTTTCAGATCTGTGGTTTACCCTATACTTGGTGACATTCTTCTATTATTACGTTGGAACATCCCGCTCATGTGTTTTACCAGGACCTGGTTCCGTCTTTATTATTCTCATTGGAACATCACATGCGTGTGTTTTACAGGACTGGTTCCGTCTTTTTATTATTCATTGGAATATCCTATCATGTGTTTTTACCGGATCGGGTTCCATCTTTATTTATTCTGTTGGAACATCCGCTTCGATTGTGAATTTCACGACTTGGTTCCGTTATTTATTATTACGTTGGAATAACTCCGTCTGTCTTGATCTATCGCGTGCATGGTGATTTCTTTTGTTATTCCATTCTTTATTATACCCAGTTGGTTAAAACTTTGACTTCTATACTCCATGAAATTAGTGGAATATCCTTGATATTTGCGTTTCATCCAAAGATCTTTTCATGAAAATATTCTTACGATCATTTTGAATTTTACTCTACAAAACAAGATCATATTGATAATTTGGACGTTAATAATTCTGGATAAAATAATTCTTGAACTTGTTTTATTGAATTCTTATATCATTGTCATCATCCTCATGTTTATATTTCTTTTAAAGTCATCCGTGGTCTGTAGTGCATAGATGGACTTGGTATGATTATGACCGAGACTACTGACCGTAATCATGGCCGTAATATTACAAATGATGTGGTAAAAATCCTCGATTGGCAGTAGTGCATTGATGGACGATTGTTGGCATGATCATGACCATTAATGAATACACAAATATTCTTGGCCCGTAGGTATGAATAATTGTGGTCGTGATACTAAAAAATATCATCGTAGTAGTAGTGCGGGGGTGATTCGATGATGTGGAATATTTATTAAAGTCGAGTCTCGGCTATAACGATGATGAAAAACCTTTTAAAACCTAAAAGATAGTAGACTTTATTTTCTACTTGACTCTTTTAATGGATTGATATTCACCGCAGATTAAACCGGTTTCTATTGTATTTTATCGGTTTAACATTGTTGAAGACTATTGATAATTTATTCGCATTATCTTAGTCATAATATTTCTTCATTGGGCTAGTTGAGCTCACCCTTTCTTTCACTTTATTCTTCGTGAAATGAGAATATAGGCTGGGAGACGAGTCGGGAAGCAGTGATGGTCTCGAAGATAGCATTAGTAGTCCTCACTATTCGTGAAATAGTGTGATAATAATTGTAATGAGGACTCCTTTTTGAGTTTGTATAATATCTAGTGACGATATTTGTATTTAAACTCACGATTTATGTCGTATTGCATACACAGTAGATTATGTTAGTAAGTTGTATTTAAATTTGCACCATGTAAGTGGCGACCAAGAATGGGTGATGTATCTCTAATTTTGGGGGCGTCACAAATATATCGAGCTTAGGATATGATCCCAGCTAAGATGTGAGAATAGTACTAGGAGGGAGAGGCGGGAATACCTTCGCTAGTATGACCTACCCTAAGTTTATGTCTTATTTTATTGGTTGGTCGGAAGATAGAGATAATTTGTTACATGTCAATTAACCTTTTTGTTTTGTGGCGAGATTGAAAATGACATCCGAGAATGTTGAGAATAGCAATGGAGCTCAGCGATCGTTGATTCACAACATATCAATAATCGAGGATAATGTGCATCGGAAGGCGATAATCCTCACGCAAACAACAACAACACCGACCAAATGATGAATGATCAAATGTTCGAGAGGCTTTATGCAATTTATGCAACAAAGAAAGTAGAGCGACTCTATCCAAAACGTGGGGTGGAAACACGGAAAACTCTCGGGCGGTCACCGCTAAACAATTCAAGGAGCTGGGACCACCGGAGTTTAAGGGAGAAGCAAAACCACTTGGCGGAAGCATGGATAAAACAGATTACCAAGATATTTGATGTCTTGGGATGCTTCGAGAGCAAAAAGGTTCCCTTGCCACCTTTGTTCGTTTTGCGGATAAGGCGGATTCTTGGTGGGAATCGGTAAAGCGTACTCAACTGTTGCATGAAGATATCTTGGGAGAAGTTGGGGAGTACATTCAACGACAAATACTTTCCGAAAGTATTCGCCACATGAAGGAGGTGGAGTTTATCAAGTTGGAACAAAATAATATGACCGTGTCGCAATACGAGGCAAAATTTGCGGAGTTATCACGGTTCAAATCCCCACTTGGTGGATAATGAAGAGAGAATGGCGCGAATGTTTTAAGAGGTTTGAAGTCGGGAGATACGTCAACATCTTATTTCTCATAAAGCGTGTTTGTATTCAGGATGTTGTAAATAGGGCTCGATTAGTGGAGCAGCGATAATGAGTCAACCGAACTAAAAAAGAGAAGCGTTAAGCAAAATTATAATACCGGCGAGAGTAGTCATCGAGCGGTGACAACAAGCGTGGAGGAATCAACATGCGAGATATGGTAACCACTTCGGTGGTAATCGGGCCAAAAAATAAGAATGGACATTTCAAGAAACGGAGATTCAACAATGGTGGAAAAGCGTCAAAGACCAAAGACCCGTTGTTAAGGAAGGAGAAAGACCACCTATCATATGCTTCAAATGCGAGGAGAGGGACACATCGATCCAAGCTGCGCCATGCCAGTCCAAAGCATGTTATAATTGTGGAAGAGAAGGTCACTTAGCTCGATTTTGTCGTTCACAGAAGACAAATTCAAACTAGGATGGAGGCACCAAAGGCCATCCCGAGAAAATTCAAAACCCGAAGTAGTGCAAGGGAGAGCGTTTGTTGTAACCTCCCAAAGAGCAAGGAATCCGAATGAGGTCATCACGGGTAAGCTTATCATAAACTCTAATGAAGTCTATACTTTATTTGATCTGGGTTCTACCTATTCTTTTATTTCTCCTACTACATGCGCTCATCGATTAAATTTGACTCAGGAGAAATTAGACTTTGACTTATCTGTGGAAACTCCGTTGGGAGAAACCTTCATTACATCCAATCGTTTATAAGTCTTGTTTGGTTCAAATCGGTACCCTCACATTACCGTCGATCTTATTTCATTAAAAATACTTGCATTTGACGCGTGATTCTAGGATTGATTGGTTAACTACTTATCATGCAAAATTGATTATTTTTCGTAAGGTTGTTAGCTTTCATATTCCTAATCAACCTATTATGCGAATTCAAACGACCAAACCATTAAAATCAATCACGGTCATCTCAAGCCATAAAGCTATTCGTTTATTGAAAAAGCGGATGTCAAGCTTTCTTAGCCCATGTCATGATTTAAATAAAAATACGCCGGTTTTAAACGATATTCCTATTGTTAATAAATTTCTGACGTATTTCACGAAGAACTTCCCGACCTACCCCAGGCGTGAAATTAAATTTTGTATCGACTTGAACCGGTACAAAACCTATTTCCAAAGCCCCATATCGAATGGCTCCTATTGAACTTCGGGAGTTAAAGACCCAACTGCAGGAATTGTTAGACATTGGCTTTATTCGCCCTAGTACTTCTCCTTGGGGTGCTCTGCTCTATTCGTGAAGAAGAAAGATGGGAGTATGCGACTTTGTATTGATTATCGGGAGTTGAATCATGTCACCATCAAAATAGGTATCCATTGCCACGTATTGATGACTGTTTGACGGTTGCAAGGAGCCAAATTCTTTTCAAAGATTGATCTTCGTTAGGATATCACCAATTGAAGATTAGAAGCCACGACATTCCAAAGACGGCTTTCGGAACTTCGATGCGGGCATTATGAATTCCTAGTTATGTCCTTTGGATTGACTAATGCTCCCGCCGCCTTCATGGATATGATGAACCGAGTATTCAAGGAATATTTAGATCACTTTGTGGTCGTCTTTATTGATGACATCCTTATTTATTCCAAAAGCCGTGAAGATCATGAAGCAACACTTGAGGGTGACACTCCAAAAAGCTTCGTGAATATAAGCTTTATGCCAAGTTGAAGAAATGCGAGTTACGGCTTGAAGAAGTAGCATTCCTTGGGCACGTGGTATCAAGTCATGGAATATCATTGACCCAAGAAAGATTGAAGCTATTCAAAGTTGGGAACAACCTAAATCGATGATCGAAGCACGTAGCTTTCTCGGTTTAAATTTGGTTATTATCGGAGATTCGTGGAAGGATTTTCTCGAATCGCTATTCCATCGACTCAAATTGACTCGAGAAAGATACAAAGTTCGGTTGGAGCGAAGAATGTGAGAAGAGTTTTCAAGAACTCGAGAGGAGACTTATTTAAAGACTGTTCGACAATACCATCCGGCTCGGAGGATTTGTCATCTCTGGTGATGCTTGAGCAAAAAGGTTGGGATGTGTTCTTATGCAACATGGAAAAGTTATAGCCTATGCCTCGCGACAACTCAAAGAATATGAGAGGAATTATCCTACTCATGATCTAGAGTTAGCGTTGTTGTCTTCAGACTTCAAATTTGGAGGCATTACTTGTATGGGGAGAAAGTGGAGATCTTTACGGATCATAAAAGCCTCAAATATTTCTTCACTCAAAAGGAACTCAACATGAGACAACGACGTAAGCTTGGCTGTTGAAAGATTATGATCATACCATCCGATACCATCACCGGAAAAGCGAGCGTGGTAGGTGCGCATTGAGTAGAAAATCATATGCAAGTCACGAGTGCGATATTGTCAGTATAAAGGCCCATTTTGTGTGACTTGCAAAGGATGGAGATAGAGTTAAAGACTCAGGGGACGCATGTGATGATAGCGAGTATATCTGAGTAGAACCGACTTTTAATCGATAAAGTTAAAGTTGCTTTCAAGCTACGGACACGGAGTCGATGCGTATGAGGAAGAAAGTGCAAGAAGGTGCTATGCGGAAGCAAGAATCGATGAAGAAGGAATACTTGAGTCAACTCGGACTTTGTGTTCCTAACGACCACGATTTAAAGTATAATATCATGATGGAGGTATACAACACACCATTTTGCAATCCATCAGGAGTACCAAAATGTATCATGATATTAAATCATACATTTTGGTGGAGCAATATGAAGAGAGAGAGATATTGTTTATCTCAAGGTGTCTAACTTGTCAACGAGTTAAAGCGGAGCATCAAGTACCAAAAGGTCCATTGCAACCACTTGAAATTCCAGAATGGAAGTGGGAGCACATTACCATGGATTTCGTTCACGGTCTTCCTAAGGTTTCTCAAGGCATTGATGCGATTTGGGTCATTGTTGATAGATTGACCAAGTCTCATTTCATTTCTTACCGTCACGAGAAACTTATACACTTGAACGTCTTGCTCGTATGTACATAAAGCGAGATTGTAAGATCGCATGGTATGCATGGGGTATCCATAGTTTCGATCGAGACCCAAGATTCACTTCACGATTTTGGGTTAGTTTGCAAAAAGCTATGAGTACGCAGACTTACGATTTAGCTCGGCGGCATATCATCCTCGGACGGACGGACAATCGGAGAGGACTATTCAAACTCTTGAAGATCTATTAAGACTCTTTGTCCTTGATTTCAAGGGAGTTGGGACAAGTTCTTACCATTGGTGGAGTTTTCCCACAACAACAGATTATCAAGCAAGTATTGGCATGGCTCCATTCGAGCGTTGTATGGAAGAAAGTGTCGTTCAAAGTATCTTTGGGATGAGGTGGGTGAAGCAACGTTGTTGGGACCGGAGTTGGTACGTATGACTACGGAAAAGATTCAAACGATCCGACAACGTATAAAAACCTCACAAAATCGATAAAAGAGTTATCTTGATCTTCATCGAAAGGACGTGGAATTCGATATAGGAGATCATGTGTTGTTAAGAGTCGCTCCATGGAAAGGAGTTACAAGATTTGGAAAGAGAGGAAAACTTAATCCTCGATTCATCGGTCCATTTTAATCCTCGATCGAGTAGGGCGTGGCCTATAGACTCGCTTTCTGGTCACAAATATGTCTCGTGTTCATAACGTTTTTCACATATCTATGTTACGTAAATATGTGAAAGACCGAACCATATTATTGAGTTAGAACCGGGACGAAATAGCGGAAGATTTGACGTATGAAGAGGTTCTGTTCAAATTTTGGATAAGAAGGAACATATTCTACGCTCGAGGTTATACCTCAAGTCAAAGTTTTGTGGAGGAACCACGATGTTGAGGAAATGACTTGGGAGTTAGAATCGAAATGAAATCAAGGTATCCTTACCTCTTCGACATACAGTCGTACCATAATTTCGAGGGCGAAATTTCATAAGAAAGGGAGGTTGTAAGACCCCACTTTTATAAATAAAGATGAATTTTTCTATAAATATTATTTTTGAATATTATGGAATAAATTTGATATAATGTTATAGTTGTGGGTAATATTTATAAATTTTGCAAAGTATGCAAGTTTTTATAAAATATTCGTTTAGTCGGGGAATATTCTTTTGTTAGGGAATATTAAATACAATGGCTCAATCATTGGTGGACCCCACAGAATGTAATTATCATTTGATTGAGAAAACGACAAAAATATTTTATAAAAATAACGGAGGTGTTTCCGTTAAAACTGTTGAACTACCCGGTGGTAAAAGTACGATGTCTGGCGTAGTTGCATAGTAGACACGATATTGATTATTGATGCTTACGTGAGAAGTCACTCGCCTATGCTCAATTATTACTACGATAATTGTCGATCATATCTCTTATATTATTGATTCAATTATTGTCACAAAGATCATCTCAGATAATATGTTATGGTATTAAATCAATAATTGAGACGCCAAGGTATAAATGATTAATAATTGTTGAAAGATTAAATATGTGTTGATGAAAAAAAAAATGATTTGTGGCAAGTTTGATTATTTTATGGGGGCCTATATGTCATCATCTAAGAGTCTCTTCATTAATAGTAATTACCTTCGTCAATAGTAATTACCCTTGTGAATAGTATTTACCTTAAATCAATAGTAATTACCTTACCTTCGCCAATAGTAATTACCCTTGTGAATAGTATTTACCTTCGTCAATAGTATTTACCTTCGTTAATAGTAATTACCTTTACCAGACGTCGAGCCACTTGCCTTTTCACATCAAGCGGTGCTAAGCTAGAAATCTTCTATAAATAGAGGCCTAGGGCTTCATTATTTTCACTTAATTCATTCAAGTTTATAGAGAGAAAGTATAGAGAGAATATGAGAGAAAGAAGAAGAGTATTTTGTTACTACTAATCACTGCGAAGATTCAATCTCCTACCAAAAGTAAGGGTGTTATTCTTTCTTATTCATGAAGAAACTGTTGTTATTCCATTGCTTATTATTACATTTGAATAACTTTGATATCTGTGGTTTACCTATACTTGGTGACATTCTTCTATTATTACATTGGAACATCCTCGTCTGGCATGTTTTACAGGACTGGTTAAAATCTTTATTATTCTCGCTGGAACATCTGCATGCATGTGTTTTTACAGGACTGGTTAAAATCTTTATTATTCATTTGAACATCCATGCATGTGTTTTACAGGACTGGTTAAAATCTTTATTATTCTGTTGGAATATCCTATCGTGTGTTTTACACCGGATCCAGTTCCATCTTTATTATTCTCGTTGGAACATCGTCGCTTGTGTGAATTTCACGACCTGGTTCCGTTATTTATTATTCTCATTGGAATAACACGTCTGTCATGCGGTCTATCGCATGCGTGGTGATTTCTTTTGTTATTCCATTCTTTATTATACCTAGTTGGTTAAAACTTTGACTTCTATACTCCATGAAATTAGTGGAATATCCTTGATATTTGCGTTTCATCCAAGTATCTTTTCATGAAAATATTCTTTCGATCATTTTTGAATTTTACTCTACAAAACAAGATCATATTGATAATTTGGACGTTAATAATTCTGGATAAAATAATTCTTGAACTTGTTTTATTGAATTCTTATATCATTGTCATCATCCTCATGTTTATATTTCTTTTAAAGTCATCTCATGGCTCTTTGAAGTGCATAGATGGACTTGGTATGATTATGACGAGAGACTATTGATTGTAATCATTAATAGTAATATTACAAATGATGTGGTAAAAATCCTCGATTGGTAGTAGTGCATTGATGGACGATTGTTGGCATGATCATGACCATTAATGAATACACAAATATTCTTGGCCCGTAATACATGAATAATTGTGGTTGTGATACTAAAGAATATCTTGGTAGTAGTGCGAGGGGTGATTCGATGATGTGGAATATTTATTAAAATTTGAGTCTCGGCTATATAAGATGATGAAAAACCTTTTAAAACCTAAAAGATAGTAGACTTTATTTTCTACTTGACTCTTTTAATGGATTGCATATTCATTGCAGATTAAACCTGATTTATCATTGTATTTTATCGGTTTAACATTGTTGAAGACTATTGATAATTTATTCGCATTATCTTAGTCATAATATTTCTTCTTTGGGCTAGTTGAGCTCACCCTTTCTTTCACCTTTATTCTCTTGAAATGAGAATATAAATTTGGGACGAGTCGGGGAAGCGAGTGATGGTCTGAAGATAAGATTAGTAGTCCTCACTATTACGTGAAATAGTGTGATAATAATTGTAATGAGGACTCCTTTTGAGTTTGTATAATATCTAGTAAGCGATATTTGTATTTAAACTCACGTTTATGTCGTATTGTACATTTAGCAGCTTATGTTAGTAAGTTGTATTTAAATTTACATTTCCACGTAGTGAGTGGCGGCCAAGATGGGTGATGTATCCCTAATTTTGGGGGCGTCACAGACTATGTCTCCTCCCGAACAAGACTTTCAATAACACACACTTTCGCTGTCCTTAATATAGGTGGGAGTCAATTCAAGACCATAGGGCCATTTACTAATCCCGGTCCTCCATTAGACCACTTAGCCAAGTGGCGGGGTTGTAGATCAAACCTTTTGCATTCATCTAACTTAAGTTTGTAGTTTCTTCTTTTCTTTTTTTCATTTGCGATTAAGTTGATCCTCGAGTTCAGATCAATCGTGGCTTTGTTGGAAGTTTGGAACTCCGATAGGACTTGAGGGGGAAAAGAAAGGAATAACCTAATGGGAAGGAATAAATGAAACTTTTTTAGGTTTACTTTAAACAACTCTCTTCTCATTCACACTTTGAGCATACCGCAGCCATTTCAAAATGACAAAATTACAGTTTCCATTTGAAAGATAAGAGTTCTGAATAATATTGACTTTCAAGTAACCAATGGTAGCTATGTTCCAAAAGAAAAAAAAAGGGAAAACATTCAAGATTTTCAAAGACACACTAGATGAAGTGATAACATAAAAACAAACATATGTAAACTAGATTCTCATAAATTCAATACAATTTACAGCCATTTTTTTCTTCTATAGCTGCATAATGTGTACCCCACTACTCTTTGTCTCCCTATCCATAGAAGGCACCACTCTTATATAGGAGAAAAAAAGGGGCTAAAGAGCTTGTATAAACATGGAGACACGGAAAGAGAGCTGCAGCCAAGGTAGTTTTGTCCTAATGGAAAGGGATGGGAAGGAAAAGTTAGACAATTTCTTTCTAAAATTTGAAATAAAGTGTCCAACTTTACCTTATAAGGTAGATTTCATCTTCCCATGCAGTTGATACCTCAGGGCTTTACCATTCTGATGAAGCAAAAACTATGTGAAGATTACTTTTATTTACTCCATAACAAGTTCTTTATGGCGATCAAGGTCCTTGAGGTAAGTTGTACAAGTATAATCTTCAATGCCACAAGCATCTACAACAACTGATCTCCCTCCCATAGACTTTTGTTTCAACTCTACTGCTCCAGTTCCACTCTCACCGTTCAATAATTGAACCACCTACATAACCACAACACTCAATTTCACAACCATCAATCTAATACTGTACATATAAAGATCTGATCATAATCTTGTTCCTTGTAACAAGAAAATTACCCGGCTCATGTATGGACGCATATCAGATGAATGATGAAGGCATGTCGAAGCTGTTAAAATTGCGCGTTTCATATCAACAATGTCATAATTATCACCTAGTTTAGGATCTGCTAGTTCTTTCACACTATTATTCTCCAGCAGTGGTTTTGCCTATACAATAAGGTCCCAAGGCATGCATGATTAATAATTTATAGTCCAATTTTATATTTTTGGTATTAGAAATATTAGGATTGAAGTTTTTAAAATAACAGTTTCAGGATAATCAAAACATACCCACATCACAAGGCTTTGTCGACAAGAATCAACCGAACGACGCCCTGTTATAAGCTCTAATAACAGAACCCCAAATGCAAATACATCAGTCTTCTCATCAATAATTCCATGCATGAAATATTCAGGGGCCATATACCTGTAACCAATTATTTTTTTTTATAAAAAAAATAAAATAAAATTACATAAGCTTGTGAAAGATATGGAAAAACATAAACTTGTAACTGAAGCAGGTCTTGTCTCTTGATACCCGAAAGTTCCTTCAATAGGTGATACAACATGATGAACCCATTTCTCTGGGAGCCATTTTGCTAGCCCGAAATCCGATATCTAAACATCATAAAGAATCTCAGAAGCAAAAATGTATATGTATTTTCTAAGAACCAGAATTTAATATGAAGAAATATATATATATATATATATATATATATATATATATATATATATATATATTAATTCTCTGTCACAACCTAATAACAATAAAGTTAACAACCTGAGGTTCATAATCTTCAGATAATAATATATTTGAGGCTGTAATGTCCCTATGGATTATCCGCCTTTGACAATCAGAATGGAGATACTTAAGACCATCAGCTACCCCAAGCGTTATCTTAAACCTTTTATTCCAGTCTAGGCTCTCTGTTGAACCTGAATTACAAAATTTTCTTATTAGTCATAGCCATATGAGTTTAGTTGTTCTGCCCGAATTAATATAATTCCCACTATTAAGCAAGCAAATAAATTATACAGGTACCATGTAGTAAAGTAGAGAGGCTGCCATTAGGTGCAAATTGGAGGACAAGGTGTAAGCCATTTTGAATGCTGAAGCCAATTAATTTAGCAGCATTTGGGTGGTTGATATGAGCAATGATCCCAAGCTCACTCAAAAATTCTCCAACTCTATCCTCATCTTTCTTCTCCTTCTTTGTTATCTTTTTCACCGCGATTACTTGACCATCTGGTAAGCACCCTTTGTACACTTCAGCATGTCCCCCTTTCCCAAGTAACTTATCTATCACATTAATCATAATTTTTTAGAAGACAAATTAGTTGATGTTAGTTTGTACAAAAGCAGGCTATATATGGTAAATAAGAACTGTGCACATAATTACAAAATTTACTGCAACTCCTAATTTGCATTATTACAAGGGAAAATGATACTCCCCCTCGGACAAAACGAGTCCTACTTTCTATATAATTTCAATCCGTAATGGTACTTAATTATCGGGCAAAGGGAGATTTGACATAAACAACGACTTCAAATCTTCTATCTTATTTTCTGTCTCATCTCTTGTCTTATAAATATTGCCTAACATCAATAGAGGAATTAACACACACCACATTTGAATTCATATGCAAAGCAATAATAATAGTTGGGCATGAATGTCTCATGGAGAGAGTAGACAGAAGTGCACTGTTTTTTTACTATAAAACAGAGGCGCTAGATATAAAAGGTTAAAAAAAACAGAGAATTCAAACAAGTAACTTGCATAAAAAACAGGGAGAAAGGTGTAAAGTTAAAAATCTTTTTTGTCTAACCAGGGCTAAAATTTTTAGTGGCGGCCTGAAGCTCCTGGTAAGTGAAGTTCCTCCATGAAGGCTTTGGCACCATCCATTCTCCACAATCAATGGAATCCTCAGAGGCAGGACGACTCCCGAACTTCCACCTCAAACTCTTTCTTGATTGCTCGTAAACATTCATCAAAGAAACTGAAGATAACCTTCTCACTGACTTCTTCTTAATATTATCAAACATACTTTTCCACTGCACCGGACTATTATTATCCTCCGACGACGATAATGATAACCACGATGATGATGATGATGACGATTCTTCGTTATCGGCCGATTTCTCGTCCAATGACGATGAGCTAAAATTGCTGCTGTTATCAGAGTCTGAACCTGAAATAGGAATTTCCAGTACGCCTCTTGGAGAAGGATCTTCATCTTTTTCCACCTCCATTTTTTTCAAATCTTCAGAGATTTCTCCTTGTTTATCTGCATCTTCTACCAATTCTGTTTCTGGGTGTTCATGGGTTTCTACTATAATTTCTGATATACAAAAAGGGAAATTAACCAGAGCCAAGAATTAAATGAGATTAAAAGGAAAAAAAACTCAAAAGCTGTTGTGTAATTACCTTCCTCAGGGACCATTCTAGCCATATTGCGTTTCTTTGAAAAAAGAAGGAAGATTTATAATGATTTGAATGGAAAAATTGGTTGAAGATTTACATCGAGTCCTTTTCTTTCCCTCCCCCGTCCCTCTTCATACATAGGTGGTAAGAGAGAGAAAGAGGAAGAGAGAGAAAGGACAGAGAGAAATGAAAGAATGAGGGAGTTGGAAATGGTATATCTTTGGAGGTGGTTATTCTTTTGGAAGATCAGAGCAAACCAAAAAATGAGCTTTTTGTGGTGATCGGAATATGTGCTATATTTATACACACAGCACGCTATAGGGCAAGGGCAAGGGCAAGGGCGGATACAAAATATTTTTTCAACGGGGCAAATTTTAATTATTATTATTTTTGTTGAAGTTAAATTTTTCTTAACTAATTATAATATTAAATAATTATAATAATATTTACAAATTACAATAAATATTCATTATTCAAACTAAAAAAAAATTTCAAATAAAAACATTTAGATACAATTTAGAAATTTTTTTGGTTATTTGTCATAGTTCAATTTGAATAATTCTCAAAATACTCAAAATCTCAAACCAAATTTGCTTTTATATTCAAACAAAACTATAAATTAATTTTAAAATATTAACTAATTTTGGTATTTATTTTATAAGTTTCAAATAAGTTTTTTACTTGAAATAAAGTTATAAACAAACCATCCAAAATTATACTTCAGACACTAAAAATTATTCATGGTCCATCAGGTTAGATGCATGAAAATAAAATAATTATAATAGGGTTGCTAATGCTCATAGTCATTTTCTATTTTTCATTTTCTATTATAAAATAAGCAAAATCAAAGTAAGCTATCACAATAAAAAAAAAAAGAAACTACCCAACCAAAATGATCTCGTTTTCAATTGAAGATCAAATAACTCAAAAACAAAAATTCAATCGAGATTCAAACAAGCAAGAACTACAAAGATAAACCAAACTAATAACAAAAAAAAATGAAACTTGAATCAAGCAATCCTTCACAGTTCACACGCTTAATTAACATTCAAAACAAAAAACTATACAAAAAATACTTCTAAAATTTCACCAAGCTTTAAAACTAAAAAGATTTTTGTACTTATATTTAAAATTGGTTTATGAATTTTTTTGCCCCTCCAAATTTAACACTTCTATTTAATCCATTCCCTTAAATTTATTAATTTACATATTTATCCTACCCTATACCTATATAACAAAAATTTCAACAGGACAATTATCTCACGCCTCTACTTACATCTCGCTTAATTTGAGGAAGGGATGGTTTTATATATATATATATATATATATATATATATATATATATATATATATATATATATATATACAAAGACTTGTTCAAGAAAGAGTACCACTTAATTGACATAACTTCTTAAGTAGCAGATCTATATATCATCGGCCTTCCCAAAATTTTGCATCGTGACATTCTCTCTCTTCTCTCCAAAATATAACTCGTGCTTTTTCTCCTTCTCCAAAGTAGTTGAAACCCCTTCTCTTTCCTCACTTCTCTCATTTCTTCACTGTTTGAAACCCACGATGAAACCCCTCATCATCACGACCCATCCTCACTTCTCTCATTAACTTAATCGATCGCAAAGACGAGACCAAATCAACGCATAAAAATTGCGAAAGCAGAGACCAAATCGAAAGGGCAAACACAACAAAGCGGGAACCTTCAGTAAATTTGATTTATTTTCGATTTCGTTAAGATTTAACTATGTGATGATTTCACTTTTGATTCGATTTGGGAATTTCTAGCCTTTGGGAATTAGCCCTAATTTCTTATTTTAAGGCTTTTAATTAATTTTAAAATTTTGGGATGAACATCTCTTAAGGATTGTAAAAACTTGATTTGTCCTTTGTTTTGGTTTTAAATGAGTGGGTATGAAAATTTGAAAATTTTCTTGGTTTTACTAGTCACCTTCCTTTTTCTTTTTCATCATTGTTGGTCCATCGACAAGATCTTATAAAAGCTTGCTTTTCAATCGCTTTACAACGACAAGACTATTACTGCATCGCTTTTGTTAGTGTGGATGAAGCTTCTCAATCAAATCTTGCAGCATATCCATCCTGTAACTCAAGACTATTTTGAAAAGCTAGATCAGATGGTTACCACGTGAAACTTTGAGGAAAAAATGAAGGGAATCCAATTTCTTTATCAATATTCAGTCATTCTGCTTTTGCCTGTATAAAAGAATGTAATAGTTTAGTAGTATTACAAAATAATGTAATGTTTTAGTGGGATTTGTGTTCAGGAACTTCAATTTTATTTTTAATGTAGTGAATGGATTGTAATGAAGCAAAGATATTGCATGTTGCTTTATCCAGTATTTTATGTCCTTATTTTGATGTGCAGCTCCTTATGTACATTTCTTATGTGCAGCTACTTATGTGCAACACATATTCAGTAATGTCCTTTTGAATTCATTTTGAATCCATTTGCAACACATATTCAGTGATAATAGCTAAAACTATACCATGAAGTGAAGAAAAACATATAATTGAAATTTCAAGCTAAAGAATGTATTTTTTGTAAAAAATGTGCATGGTCGTTCCTCTTACTACCAAAGGTAAGACCTCTTACTTGTGCCTTTACATGTTCCAAATGAGATTTATATTTTGATAAGCCAAGAGTCGGATTTTTCTTCATTACATTTGTTCATTTACATAGTGCTCGGGATTATGATAAAATTCTATCAAGGTTTTCCAAGGACTGAATCACCATATACCTGGTACTTTTCAAGTACCTACAGCGAGTTTGGAACAGGGTGAGTGGTGTTACATGGAAATTGACAAGATATCTTTAGAAAACCAAGTCTGCTACCAAACCTGCATGATAATAGCTAAAACTAATGTTTTAGATATTACGTCATAAAAATGCAATCTGTTTGAAGAACATTTGCCCCTTAATTGGCATGAAAATTCATCTAGTTTAGCATTAAGTATATCAAGGATTTACACCTTCCATCCCAAAATGTGGAATACAAATTTCTTCAACAATTAGCAATCAAATCTAAAATTAGCTACAATTGTCCCAAGCACTGCTGCAAAGCAACAAGCCCTTGACTGACATTAGTTGGTACAAATTCCAGCCCTTGACTGACATTAGTTGGTACAAACAGAGAAGAAGAACCACAACAGAAGGTATGGGCGTAAATGTATCTCCGAGTTTGACTCAAGAATCTCTCCTTTTAACTCAAGAAAATAATGGCAATGCAAACAATCGATCAAGACCTTGAAAAAGTGAACTTGCAAACAATCGATCAAGACCGACTTTAAAAGTGGTATAACTACTCGACTTTTAAACGCCAAATTCCCATGATTACCGCAATTCAAGGACACTCTATAGATAAAAATTTCCAAATTAATACGAGATATATAGATATACAAGTGTTGTTATAGCAATCTCAGTTCAACCTATGGGTGAATCACATTCCTCATCTATACTTGGATCCTAATTAGCGCCAACATTTGATTCTCCAATCCTACAAGGCACAACAAATAGCAAAGTCATATTTCAACAAATAACTAAGTTAAATTGAATCAAATAACAAAGTCAAAAGACACAAACTTGTTTACCGATTATTAAGAGCCGGACAGTTTCTTTTGTCGTGTGTGACACCAACTTGGCTACATCCATGACAACGCCTCCCCTTGGGGTTTTTTGTTTTCCCCAAAGCCCTTTCTTTGCCACCCTTCAGCCTTTTGCCACACCCTTTTGCACGCACTTGGTTCGGCTCAATGTAAGTCGACTCACTTGTCCCAGTCATGTTAACTGACTTGGATGCACTCATTCCAGCGGACTCCATTTTATTGTTTCGTTTGGAACCATTATTCTCAATTATTTGCTTAATCTTTTCATATCTACTATCGAAACATTCTTTTAATGCAATTATGGCTTCTTCATTTGTGAGAGCACTATCAATCATCTCTAAAGATTGTTGAATCAATTGACTCATGACGAAGAAGTATCCCTTGTCATCTTTTATCTCCACCCCTTATCATCAATTACACAACTTGATTTTCATTGCTTTTTGTCCACCTTTTTAAAATGTATTTTTGAGGCAATTTGTCAAGATCATGATACTTATGCAAATAAGCTATCACACGTAGGCATAAAATTCACAAACTCTCAAACTTTTGCATGTGCATGTCAGATAATCTAAGGATTTGTCACATTTGAATCTCCCCGACTTTAAACTTTGTCGACATTCCTTCTAGTAAATCTTATATACATGGTAGTTGACATCCTCCTTCATAAGTTCAAACCTATAATTCAAACTCTCTCGCACAACTCTTCTTCAAATTTATAATACACATAGAGTGTGTATAAATGTCAACCATTTGAACTAAAAGTCATGACGATATTTCATTCTCTACTCTCAACCAAATCTTTGTTATCCCAAAACCAACTCGCATGTCGTTCGTCATGAAGACCCCAACCAAACCGAATCATAAAATCCACTAAAGAATTCCTTTTAGAAATAATTTTTTAAAGAAGAATGATAATGACAACTCTCAGCTCGTTGGCTACTTGACATGTCGACTGAGAAAACATGATTCACATGCGCGGGTACCCATCTACAACGGATGTCAAACATTGATTGTAGCCATTTATTAGCATTCAACCCACTTTTCTCCATCAACGCTACCCAAGTAGAGTCAAATGATTCCACAGTCTCCGAATTCCAAATGCAATCTGAAAACTCCTTATAGTAAGCACTGTATTTTACCGAATCAATCTTCTTTAAAAATTTGGTCAATATGTGCCAACAACAATACCTATGAAATGTATTCGGAAGAATCTGTGAAATGGCATTTGTCATAGCCGGATCCTGATCGGTGATAATCATCTCAGGTGCATCGCCTGGCATTGCTTCTAAAAAACACTTGAAAAGCCATTCAAAACTAGCTATGGTCTCATCACTTAAGAAAGCACAACCAAATACAATAGTTTGACCATGATTATTAACCCCTATTAGTGGTGCAAATATCATTCAGAACAATTAGTATTGTATGTGGTATCAAAATGACAACATCACCATAAAATCTATAAGCCCGCCTAGAAGTCAGATCGCCCAAAAACAACGAATGATCCAATTTTCATCGTCTGTGTCAATTGTGAAAGTGAATGAAGGATTCTTTTGTTGTTCTAACTGTAAGTACTCATTCAACATATCCCCATCATGTCTCTTCAATTCATTGCGCTTGTTTTCTTTCAAAGTTATACAAATCTCATCACAGGTAAACCAATATTTTCAAAGCCACCCACCAAGACCGCAAGAATATCAGATTGTTGGTATTGTGGTATATTCACCGTGTTAAGTTCTTGACTCAAAGATTTTTGGGCCATCGACACATTACTTGTGATCGTAAAAGATGCCTCTTATATGGGGTCGATAATGGGTGAGAATGACCTCCTCAATTTTTGTAATTACGCACAAGTCATTTCTTTTACCACTATAATTCTTGCACCACAACTTTCTTTTGTAGATCCCCGTTTTCTTTTTACAACCACATCTGGCTAATACTTTGCCCTTTCCTCGCTTAGAACACACATACTCCTTCCTACAAATCTATCACACCGCCTTTTTTTTTTTCTCCCAAAACTTTCAGACACTAAAACCAAAGACGATATAGCATATGTATTGTAAAAGTTGTGAATATCATCTAATGTTTGAAATTCTTGACCAAGCTTAAGCGCCAACTCATCTCCTACTTGAGGATAGTACACAACAAGATTAGTAATCGCAGGAACATTCAACCCTCTCCACTCAAGTCATCCCCATCCATTTCTATTTCCAAATTCATTTCTACATTATCCCCAAGAACTCCCTAATTCATGGTCCATGTCATCCATTATATTTACACTGGACAAAACAGAATTTACTTGAACTCAGAAATCACCAATAAAACAATTAAACACAAAGGGATAGTTTTTCACATAGCCCTACCACAAATGTGACAAATGATTTAAGCAAATGCGGATGAAAAAGCTCAGGTGAAATCAGATATGAAAACAACACCGAAAATCTACAGTTTATATGTATTGATTTTATCGACAACTTAGTTTCGTATAATAATTCAAGATACCAAATTTTAACAAAAATTGAAAAATCGAAAAATGAATTTTAACAGAGAGAGAAAAGAAAACAAAGAACAAAAAATAACAAAAATTAAGAAACCAACCCTTTTAGAAGTTTAGCAGTAGAGATAAAAGAAAACCCCCAAATCGAAAAATCGAAAAATGAATTGAAGTCATCCGATAGGAAAAGCCCTTACCGAATCGATGTCTGTGATGAGCAAAATCGAAGTCTTTCTTTTTCATACCCACTCATTTAAAACCAAAACAAAGGACAAATCAAGTTTTTACAATCCTTAAGAGATGTTCATCCCAAAATTTAAAAATTAATTAAAAGCCCTAAAATAAGAAATTAGGGCTAATTCCCAAAGGTTAGAAATTCCCAAATCGAATCAAAAAGTGAAATCATCACATAGTTAAATCTTAACGAAATCGGAAAATAAATCTGAAATTTACCGAAGGTTCCCGTTTGTTGTGTTTGCCCCTTTCGATTTGGTCTCTGTTTGCTGTAATTTTTGTATTCGATTTAGTCTCGTGCTGCGATCGATTAAGTTAATGAGAGAATTGAGGATGGGTCGTGATGATGAGGGGTTTCATCGTGGGTTTCAAACAGGTGAAGAAATGAGAGAAGTGAAGAAAGAGAAAGGGGTTTCAACTGCTTTGGAGAGAAGGAGAGAAAAGCACGAGTTATGTTTTGGAGAGAAGAGAGAGAATGTCATAATGCAAAATTTTGTGAAGGCTGATGATATATAGGTCTGCTACTTAAGAAGTTATGTCAGTTAAGTGGTTCCTGCTTTAAATCTATATATATATATATATATATATATATATATATATATATATATATATATACACACACACACACACACACACAGAACGAATTTTAAGCATACCTCTTAAATAACATACATCTCTTAAATAACATATTTTTAATAAAACTATGCCGTTTTGAAGATTTTTTTTTAAAATAAAATAATATTAAAAGAGAGTGGTCCTACTTGCTTTCATTTTATTTATAAAATACCACTATGACCCTACTTATTTTTTAAAATAATCTCCAAAAAAACATAATTTTAAT
Source organism: Panax quinquefolius (assembly GCA_020205615.1). Lineage (NCBI taxonomy): Eukaryota > Viridiplantae > Streptophyta > Magnoliopsida > Apiales > Araliaceae > Panax > Panax quinquefolius. Next base: position 62,140 of record JAINUW010000224.1, read on the forward strand.
AAATATATGCTATTTAAAAGATATACTATTCAAGCAAGTATGCTTTACATCGTCTTCTCTCTCTCTCTCTGTATATATGTTTCATCCTTAACAAAAAAAGGATTCATTTTGTAATACTAATTTTATAGCCAGCATATGATATCCTATTTTTAATTCCAACAATTTATTTAGAATAATGTCTATTTAAATTTTAATTATTCGTAACAAAAAGTTCATGAAAATGGTACGATATTTTTTGAAGGAAGGATAGTTTTATAAATTTTAAATGCTTATAAATTGTACACACGGTAATCTTACAATAAGATGTACTTATTACATAATTGAGTATCAAAGGAATACCGTTATAACTACAAGTAAATTTCATAATTAAAATCTATAGTTTCCCGAGTAAAATATAATTAAAATATGACGCAATTTTAATCATCAGATCAAAGATGATAGTCGTTACAGGCATGTTCGGAAATGATCAATTTTAAAATGACTTATAAATTATTTTAAATTATGAATTATTAGTAATAACGTTCGGTATTAATTTGATTTATAAATAAGAAATTAAGTTAAAATAAGTTATGAAAATATTCTACCATAATGACTTATAAGTTAAAATAAATATAAAATTACTAAAATGACATTAATAAAAAGAGATAAAATAAAAAAGGGACAAAATAGTACATTACATTTTGGTTAAACTAACTTATTTTAAAATGACTTATAAGTCATTTTTAAATAAGTCACAAATAATTACTTATTTTTTTTTGACTTAAAACTTATAAATTAAAAAAAATAAGTTATTACCACACAAAAAATAATTTATAAATTAATTCTAAGTTGTTCCTGATCAGGCCTATATAGACCTGATAATATAATTGATTAACTGTCGAGTCAATTTATATTAACTGAAACCAAATAGATTGATTAACTATATAGTTGACATCTCTCTTTTTACGATGTTACAATGATTAAATATAAATCTTTCTTAGTCCTTTCTCATATTCCCTCCTTAGACTTCCAAAAATAATAAATACTCCTTAAATTCTAAAAATAACATGAGTTGGAAATGATATTTGTTGTATACATGGTTAGATATCTCCTTTTTTCTTCAATAGCGACGGGGATTGGGTTGACTGATCAAAACGTAGCCGTTTTTTATAACACTCGCGCAAGTGACTGCATGGGACATAAAAGCAGCAATAACGAATCCAACTAAGGTACTCCTCATTCTTATAATATATATGATATTTTAGATAATTTTATTTTTTTAATTATTTGATGTTTTATATAATTTAAAAAAGTTAATTATAATTTTTTATAGAAAAATAGTACAGATAAGAGAGAGTATGAAATAAATATATGATAAAGAGTATTATAGATAATTAATACTATATTTAATATTATTTGTAAAATCTCAAATTTTATGAATAAAGATTTAAATTTCTTGATTTTTTTTTTTGAATATTATGGTGTGGATTTAATATAATGTTATAGTTGTAAGGTAATATTTATAAATTTTGTAAAAGTATGCAAGTTGTTATATTATATTCGACGACGGTGAAGAATATTCTTTGTATGGGGAATATTCGTATGATCAAGACAATCATTAAGTGGACTTATTAACGGAATTTTTTGTTTGATTGAGAAAAACGACAAAATATTTTTATGAAAATAACGGCGGAAGTTTACCGTTAATAATTGTTGAACTACTCAAGAAGTAAAAGTACAATAACACGCGTGGTCAGATAGTAAAGACACTCAGATTGATTATCGATCTTTACGTGATAAGTCACTTAGTTTTGTTTTATTGATATTATTAATGTAATAAAACAGAAAAACTTTTATATAAAACATAATACTTTTATAAAGTTATTCTACTAATGCTAAATTTTAATATTACGATCGTTGTAAAATCCCAAATTTTACGAGTATAAAGATTTAAATTCTAAAAATATTTTTTTTTAATATTATGGTATGTATTTGATATAATGTTATAGTTGTGGGTAGTATTTATAAATTTTGCAAAGTATGCAAGTTGTTGTCATTATATTCGATTGGTTAGGGAATATTCGCTTTAATGGGGGGAATATTCGCAAATGCGGCAGCACAATCATTGATGAACCCCATTAACGGAATTATCATTTGATCGAGAAAACGACAAAAATATTTTTATGAAAATAACGCATGTAAGTTTTATCTTTAAAACTATTGAACTACCTTCAGTAGTAAAAGTACATTAATACGCGTGGGTTGCATAGTGGCAAACCAGATTGGTTATCGACTTTACGTGATAAGTCACTTAGTTATACTCAATTATCACTACAAGTAATTGTCGCATCATATCTCTCATATTATTGATTCGATTATTGTCGCGATCATCTCATCTGCGTATATATGATATATTATTAAATCAATAATTGAGACGACAAAATTATTCATATTATTAAATTACAATATTTAAAATGTCTGAAGTTACGCCAAGGAGAGGTTTGGTCACCTAATCAACGCTATGATAGGGAGAAATCCTTATTGGAAAGCCCCTCTTCCTGTAGAAATCACTTTGGTTGTTAAATATTGTGAGTTATAATATTAATGATGAATACGTTCGTGTTGATTAAAGATGAATTTGATAGTTCCATTGTGTTGGGATTATTAGTGTTAGTGGAAATCGACATCTATTTCGATGATAATTGATGTCTGGGGGTTATATTGATAAATCGGGTAATTTATCGGATAAATGAACAATTAATTGCTACTAATTCACATGCTTATATAACTATTTATTCACATGTGTGTACTATTGAGTCACATTCACTTACTATTATGGGAGTTAGTGCAAGATTGATGATACTGCATTATGACTAAGTTAAAAATAGAGGTATAGATTGAGGTACTATAATTGTAATTAATTTTCACATGTTTAGAACTATCGAGTCACATGATTTACTATTGATTCACATGATTTACTATTAGGGAGGTGGTGCATGTTTGATAATACTTGGATGATTGAATTAAAAATAAAAGAAAAGTTGGAGGTATCAGATCAGTAATTTTCGAGTCCCAAAATATGCAATTATCGAAACTATATTTTCCTATAAATAAGCTCATTCTTCCTTCATTTCTCACCAATTGACCAAAGCTATAGAGAAATTATTATAGAGAAGGTTTATAGAGAAAATCTATAGAGAGAAAGAATAAAAAGAAGCCCGCTACCTCACTATTCCAAAGATCAGCTTTCTTCCGAGGTAAGAGATATTATTTGTTTGTACTGTAAGGGGTATTATTTCTTTCAGTATTCATGAAGAGAGCTATTGTTATTCCATTCCTTATTATTCTGTTGTAATAACCTGTATATGCGAAGTCCGCATACATGGTTAAATTCTTCTATTATTCCATTCTTCATTATTATGCTGGAATAACCTGTCTATGCGAAGTACCGCATACATGGTGAAATTCTTCAATTATTCCATTCTTTATTATTCTCATTGAATATCCCGCTTGCGCAAATTTACCTGACCGTTCCGCTTCTTTATTATTCTCATGGAATAATATATTTATCAAGACCGCATACATGGTGAAATTTCGTTGTTATTACATTCTTTATTATTCGTCAAATATCCTCGTCTGTATGCTTTTACGCGGACCGGTTCCATCATTTATTATCCTGTTGAATAACTCCGTCTACGCCAAGCACCGCACGCACGGTGATTTCGTTGTTATTCCATTCTTTATTATTCTCGTTGGAACATCCCGCTTGGCATGTAATTTCTTTGACCTAGTTCCGTTATTTATTATTCTATTGAATAAACTTGCCGCGCATTGCATCGCATGCATGGTGATTTCATTGTTATTCTATTCTTTATTATTCTCGTTGTAATATCCTCGCTCGTATGCTTTTACACGACTCGGTTCCGTCTTTATTATTCTCGCTGGGAATAACCTTTCCTGCGGCGGTCTCTATTGAATGCATGGTGAATCCTTCGTTATTCCATTCTTTATTATTCTCGTTGGAATAACTCGCTCATGTGGATTACCATACGCGTGGTGAATGATCCTTCGTATTCATTCCTTATTAAATTGTGGAAATGATATGGTTACGTTGATTATGATGAGAGTCATAATAAAGCATTGGACCTGATGAAAATCATGGGTATATGAAGTATTAGTAAGTGTTATGATGAGTTATGTTGGTTATTATGTGAAAACATGAAAGTTTCTTAGAAATCACAAAGGGTTGAAAAATCGATTTTGGTGAAAATGGAACATGAAATTCAATTGATCATATCTCCTATTATATTTTGAATTTTGAGTGTGGTCAAGTTCTAGAGTTAGATCTATGAGTTTTGTAGCATCTCCAAGTGGAATCAATTGGAAATGGTGTTGTAAATTTTTCGTGGATCGATTTTAGCAAAGGAGTTAAAAGCTGAAAATTACCAAATGCTACTATCCGCATTTTTAGAAGGGTCAATTTTTGCCACTTAATTTGTGAGAAAAATTCGCCTTTTGGGACATGAAAATATATAGTATAAAGTACCTCCTCGTTCAAAAAAATAAGTTCATTCCGACTTAAAATGAACAAGTTATGACCATTTCAATATTTAGGTTTTTCCAACGAAAAATGCTATAACCGAGTTCTATAACTCGATGACCATGAAATTTATAATTGGAAGCTCACGTTTAAATGTGTAAGATCCCTGCCAAGATTTGGGAATTTTTGAGTTAAACTTGAGATAGCTAATTTCTTAAGAAATTAATTGAAATTGATTTTTAAAAATAGTAAATGAATTTTAAAATTTCGAGAAAATATATGTTCTTTATGGGACTATATTATGCTAAATCCTTAAAAGAAATATTTTTGGGACTAATTTGGTATTTTTTATGAAAATGGTTTAATTACTTAATATATGAGTTAAATATGTTATGTGAAGTAACAAAGTTGGAAAATAGATTTTATGGCTTGGAAATCCTATATAAGGTATATGTAGATTGTTGATAAGGGATTTGATCATTTGTGATGAAATATTATGAGTATGACATTTTGAATGATTAAATGCATTATTTGATAAAGTGTAAACAATTGAAATAAATTATTTATAAGTTTAAGAAGTGATTAAAATATTGTTATAATATTAACAATATTAGATTATGAAAGTTATTTAAGTGATGGATAATATTTGGATAAATTTAAAGTCTTTAATATTTATCCTTGTTTTAGTTTGATTAATGCTTATATCATTGTCATCATCCTCATGCTTATATGGTGATGAAAGTTATCTTCGCTTACGTGCGAAGATGGACCGTTGTTTATTGAATTATATATCTTTGGCTTACGCAGTAAAGATGAATTGTTGATTATTGGTTTTATTGTTGTATATCTTTGGCTTACGTACAGAGATGGACTTGGTATGATTATGACTGTGAATTATTTGGTATAGTCGTGACCATTGATGATTTAATGAATATCCTTGGCCGTAGCAAAGCGTTGATGATTAGATAATGTGGTTTATTTATTAAGATGAATCTCAAATGATAAAATTTGATGAAAACATTTTAAATCATAGAAGATAGTAGATTTTATTCTCTACTTGACTTTTCTAATGGATCGCTTGTTCATCCGCAGCTTAAACTTGATGTCTATCAGTATTTTATCGGCTTAACATTGTTGAAGACTATTGATAATTTATTCGCATTATCTTAGTCATAATATTTCTTCTTGGGCTAGTTGAGCTCACCCTTTCTTTCATTTGTTCTCTGTGAAATGAGAATATAAATTTGGGACGAGCCTGGGAAAGGAGTGATGGTCCAGATGATAAGATTAGTAGTCCTCACTATTCTCGATTAAATAGTGCGACAATAAATGTAATGATGAATCCTTTGAGTTTGTATAATCGCCCAGATGACAATATACATTATTAAAACTCTTAGACTATGTTTTGTCGTATTTTACACGACAATTGTATTATTAAGTTGTATTTGAATTTTGTACCATGTATTTGGCAACTCAAGATGGGTGATGAATACCTATTTTTGGGGGCGTCACAGTTGGTATCAAAGCTTAGGGATATGATCCCTGGCTGAGATTTGAGACTAGAACTAGGAGGGGGGAGACGGGGAATTAATTCGCTAGTATGACCTACCTAAGTTTATTTTTTATTTAATTGGTCCGTCAGAGTATAGGGATAATATGTGATATGTTAATTAACCCTTATTTTGTGACAGTGTTTGTATTCAGATGTTGTGAATAGGGCTTAGTTATTGGAGCGCGATAATGAGTCAGCACAACCAAAAAGCAACAACTAACAACACGATAATAATCATACTGGTGGCAGGGCCATCGGAACAATGATAACCATCATGGGGAAAATTATCATCCCAAGAATGGTAAACACTTCAGTGGTAATCATGTCCAAGATAATATAAGTGGAAATTTCAAGAAGAGAAGGTCACCTAGCCCAATTTTTTCGTGCACCAAAGTCAAGTCCAGCTGGGACGGTGGCACCAAAGGCGGATACGGACAAAACAAAGTCGGTGGTTTCAGGAAGAGCATTTTCGCGACTTCTCAAAAAGCGAGTAACCCGAACGGAAGTTACGCGGGTTAGTTAATTATAAATTCTTGCGTAAGTCTATGCCTTATTAGATACTGGGGTTCTACCCATTCTTTTATCTCTCTCGCTTTGCACTCAACGCTTAAATTTGACTTCGAGAAAAATTGGACTTTGACTTATCTCTTAAAGCTCCAGTTAGAGAAACCTTCATTACATATGCTATCCAAGTCTTGGATGAGAGTCACAGTTTTGAATGATATTTCGATTGTTAATAAATTTCCTGACGTATTCTTGAAGACTTTTTAGCCTACCCCAGAGCGTGAAATCGAATTTTGTATTGACCCCAGCACAAAACCCATTTCTATAAAACCCTTAAATATTTCTTCAACCAAAATGAACGTATCATGCGCCAAAAACGTTGGCTCGAGCTGTTGAAGATTACGATCATACCATTAAATACCATCGTGGGAAAGCGAACGTGGTAGCTGACGTATTGAGTAGAAGATCGTATTCGTTTATGAGTGCGAAGTTGTTAACACAAAGACCCATTTCGTATAACTTACAAATGATGTAGATAGAGTTAAAGACTCTAAGGACCCACATGAAGATAACGAATATACGAGTAGAATCGACTTAATCGATAAAGTTAAAGCTGTGCAAGCTACATACTCAGAGCTGATGAAAATGTGAAGAAGAAGGTTCAAGAGGGCGTTATTCTAGAAGCAAGAATCGACGAAGAGAGGAAATCTCAACCCTCGATTTAATTGGCACATTTGAAATCCTCGATCGAGTAGGAACTGTAGCTTATAGACTCGTTTTGTAAGACCCCGAATTTTTTTTTAAATAAAAAGGAATTTCTTTTATTTATTATTTTGAAATAGTAAGGGTGGATTTGATTAATGTGGATAGTTATGGGTAAAATACATAAATATTTCAAAATAAAGCAAGTGGTTATAAAATATTCATTGTTGTTGGGAATATTCGTTTGGTCGTGGAATATTCGCATCGCTTCTGGGAATATTCGCATTTACTCGCGGCAAGCCCATGTGTGGGCCCCATAACTGAAAGCGATTGGATGAAGAAAACGACAAATATAAGTTGTTTAAAAATAACTACAGTAGATAGTTATTACCAATTAACACTATTGGAATATCCGGTGGTTAAAACACACGAATACGCGTTGTTGTCTGCACAAGAGCATTACAGTATTGCACCAATTATTGAAGGCACTACTCAATAATGGTTACGAGAATTAATGCTCAAAGATTTTATTTTATTGAGTTAATAATTGTTGCGTTGATATTTTATATTGTCATTGTTTCAATAATTGTCATTACACATTATTTTTCATTATCGAAGCAATAATTCATATTATCCTAATAATATTATTAGATAACATTATTGGCAATGTCTAGAAAGTTCGCTCTAAGGAGAGGTTTGGTCACCTAATCGCTACCAAAGAAGAAGAAATTCTTATCGAAAGCCCTCTTCCTGAACCGCCTGATTGTCAATATTGTGATTTCGTAATATTATTTGTGAATAATTAATTATTGGTTCATATGATGAGGAAAATATTGATTTTATGTGGATATAGATGGAGAAAAATTTTAATGTGACAATTGTTGAAAATTGAAATTTTATCTTTTCTCGATAAGATAATGTATTATTATATTTTAATAATATAATAATGGTGATATTTTTATAACTAATGTGGGATATATGAGTATACGATGAGGAAAGAGTATTTTTGTTGCAATAAATGTTTAAAACATGTTAAACATGTGGTGGACCCCATTTATCGATCGAAATTTGATTATACTTGTAAAATTGCCCGTTTGTGGGATTTGGTCAATTTCTTTTTGGAATTCGGAAAAACTTTCTTCCGCAAAGTTGTAGAGAATTGAATTTCCTATAAAAACTCATGAGATTCGAATTTTCTGATAAAAGGGCTATTTATTGTGAATTATTGAAGTTCAAGTTCAAATAATTGATTTTTGGAAGTTTTAATTATTATTTTAAAGAAAAATGTTTTTTGCATTTAAGTGGGCTAACATGTGATATTAATTGCTGAAATCAGATCTTCAAAGATGGGCTAAGGAAATTTATAATATATATTAATATTTTATTAAATTTTTTCGCTTTGGGTGTTCTAAAGCATTTTCCTATAAATAGGGTGCTTAGGTTAGAATTGAAAATCACACCGTAAACTCAAGTTTTCTCTCTATATTATCGAGCGTATTCTTGTGAGTATTTTGAGTATACTTTGAGTATTGTTAGACGCCAAGAAGTTCCTTCAAAGACTATACCCTTTAGATTCCAAAGCTTAAGTACTAATCTTTCGAGGTAAGGATGTTATTTTCTTCTCAAATGATATTATTTCTTCAATATCATTATGTCAAATATTGGTTGGAACTTTTTATCAAATTTAGAACTTTTTCATGTCGGGTTACTATTCATGAGTTATTATTCACAAAGTTACTATTATTGAGAAGTTACTATTCACGAAAGTTACTATTCACGAGTACTATTCACGTAAGCGTGAAGATGTTTTTTGTGGAATTTCTATCTTTTGGCTCTGAGTTACTATTCACGATATAAGACTATTCACGATACTATTAATTATTCACGATACCAAGACTATTCAATTTAGAAAAATAAAATTTCTTCTTTTTGTCCAAAATATCTATTCTCGGATACTAGCTTTGATTGTATCCATGTTTTGATCATTCTTGAATTTTACACCACTATGATTATTTTTGAGGTATTTTTTGAACATGGATAAAACAAAGTACTAATCCTTAATCCTTAATCCTTGTCATTTTGTTTCTTTGGATTCGTTTCTTTTAAAATATTTTTCATCATCCTTAGTCTTAAATGATGATATTATTGAATATCTTGGCCTCGAAAGTGCAAAGATGAATGATTTCGAAGAATATCTTTGGCCAGTAGTGCAAAGATGAACAGTGTTGAGATGAATACGACCGATCGATTAATATCTTTGGCCCGTAGTGCAAAGATGAACAGTGTTTAAATGAACATGACCGGTGATGAATATCTTTGGCTCAGAATGCAAAGATGAATATTTGATTCCGGATGTATATTGATTGATGTTACAGGATAAAAGATAGACGATGAACTTTTAAATTCATACATAGAAGATAGTAGTTTGCATTCTCTACTTAACTCTTCTAATGAATTATTATTTCAACATGTAATATTGATTTAAAATTTGTTGTCTATCAGATTCTATTAGATTTTGCCTCATTGAAGACTAACGATAATTTGTTGTATATTATCTTAGTCATAATATTCTTTTATTGAGCTAGTTGAGCTCACCCTTTTCCTTTTTGTTCCATTTTTCTCAGAGGCGAGAATATAGCGAGTATTTAGCCTGGGGTATGGAATGAAGGTTCTAGAGAGAGTTGTTTAGTAGTCCTCACCATTTTTGTAAAATAATGTATCAATAAATGTGATGAGGATTTATTTGAGTATAGATATTGTCTGAAGATAATATTTGTATTTAAACTCACGCTTTTACCGTTGTAATAATAAAGTTGTAGTTGTTTCGCACTCATGTATTGACAACTCGTAATAGGTGATGTATACCTATTTTGGGGGCGTCACACACGAATTTTATCGCCAAGTATGTCAAGTGTTCATAACATTTTCACGTATCGATGTTACGTAAATATGTGACGACGAATTAACGAACCACATTATTGATTTAGAACAGGACGAGATAGTGGATAATTAACGTATGAAGATGTACTGTTAAAATTCGGAATGTATTCAACACTTAAAGGTTATACCTCAAGAGTTAGAATCCGGACGAAGTGTCCTCATCCTGCTCGGCATACCTGTGTATCGACGTAAATTTCGAGGGCGAAATTTCATAAGGAGGAGATTGTAAAATCCCAAATTTTACGAATAAAGATTTAAATTTCTAGTTTTTTATAAATAAAGATGAATTTTTCTATAAATATTATTTTTGAATATTATGGAATAAATTTGATATAATGTTATAATGGGTAATATTTATAAATTTAAAAAGTATGCAAGTTGTTATAAAATATTCGCTTATTTTGGGAATATTCTTTTGTTTAGGAATATTCAGCATAAAATGGCTCAATCATTCGTGGATCATTGGTGGACCCTAATAATGTAATTATCATTTGATCGAGAAAACGACAAAAATATTTTATAAAAATAACTACGGAGGTGTTACCGTTAAAACCGCTGAACTACCCGTTGGTAAAAGTAAAGAATACGCCAGAGTCAGACATAAGAAGACACACAGATTGATTATCGATGCTTACGTGAGAAGTCACTCACCTATGCTCAATTATCGCTACAAGAATCATCGCGATCATATCTCTTATATTATCGATTCAATTATTGTCACAAAGATCATCTCAGATAATATGTTATAGTATTAAATCAATAATCGAGACGACAAGTTATAAATGATTAATAATTGTTGAAAGATTAAATATGTGTTGATGAAAAAAAATGATTTGTGGTAAGTTTGATTATTTTATGGGGGCCTATATGTCATCATCTAAGAGTCTCTTCTTCAATAGAATTTAATAGTAATTACCTTCAATAGTAATTACCTTCCAATAGTAATTACCCTTGTGAATAGTATTTACCTTCACAATAATAAGAATTACCTTCGCCAATAGTAATTACCCTGAATTAGAATAGTATTTACCTTCATTAATAGTAATTACCTTTACCTTCAACTACTAGTAATTCACATTACCAGACGTCGAACCACTTGTCGCTTCACACATAAAAGGCCGAACCACTTGTCGCTTCACACATTACAAAGGCCAAACCACTTTTCTTTCACATCATCAAGCCACTCGCTTTTCACACTAAGAAGTGCTAAGTTTAGAAATCTTCTATAAATAGAGGCCTAGGGCTTTCATTATTTTCACTTAATTCATTCAAGCTTTAGAGAGAGAAAGTATAGAGAGAATAAGAGAGAAAGAAGAAGAGTATTTTGTTACTACACCGCCGCAAAGATTCAATCTCCTACCAAATGTAAGTGGGTGTTATTCTTCTTATTCACGAAGAGAACTGTTGTTATTCCATCGCTTATTATTCTCGCTGAATAACTCAGATAATGTGGTTTACCCTATACTTGGTGACATTCTTCTATTATTCTCGTTGAACATCCTCGTTCAGGTGTTTTACACCTGACCGGTTCCGCTTTTTATTATTATTATTCCGCTGAACACATCCGCTGCGGTGTTTTACACCCGACCGGTTCCCTTTTTTTATTATTCTCGCTGGAACATCCTCGCTCGTGTGTTTTACACCGGACCGGTTCCGCTTTTTTATTATTCTCGCTGAATATCCTATCTCGTGTGTTTTACACCGGACCGGTTCCATCTTTATTATTTCGTTGAACATCCCGCTTGCGTGTGAATTTCACCCGACCGTTCCGTTATTTATTATTCGCTGAATAACTCGTCTGCAAGGCGCTATCGCACGCACGGTGATTTCTTTTGTTATTCCATTCTTTATTATACCCAAATGGTTAAAACTTTGACTTCTATACTCCATGAAATTAGTAGAATATCCTCGATATTCAAGCGTTTCATCCAAAGATCTTTCATGGAAATATTCTTCCGATCATTCTTGAATTTTACTCTACAAAAAAAGATCACGTCGATAATTTTGACGTTAATAATTCTCGGATAAAATAATTTTGAACTTGTTTTATCAATTCTTATATCATTGTCATCATCCCTCATGTTTATATTTTTTGAAAGTCATCTCGTGGTTCAGAAGGCATGGGGGATGGACTTGGTATGATTATGACCAGAGACTATTCTTGTAATCACGACCGTAATGTTACAAATGATGTGATAAAAATCCTCTCGTCGTAGTGTATCGATGGACGCTTGTTGGTATGATCACGATTATTAATGAATACACAAATATTCTCGCCCGTAGTGTATGAATAATTGTGGTCGCGATACTAAAGAATATCCTCGTCAGAAAAGTGTGGGTGATTCGATGATGTGAATATTTATTAAAGTCGAGTCTCAAATTTATAACAAATGATGAAAACCTTTAAAACCTAAAAGATAGTAGATTTTATTTTCTACTGACTTTTTAATGGATCGTATATTCACCGCAGCTTAAACCGGTTGTTTATCAGATTTTATCGCTTAATATTATCAAGACTATTGATAATTTATTCTCGCATTATCTTAGTCATAATATTTTCATCGGGCTAGTTGAGCTCACCCTTTCTTTCACCGTTCTTCGTGAAATGATAATATAAATTTGATTTAGCCTGGGAAACGAGTGATGGTCCTCAAGATAAGATTAGTAGTCCTCACTATTCTCGTAAAATAAAGTGTGATAATAATTGTAATGAGGACTTTTTTTTGAGTTTGTATAATATCTAGTAGATTTATATTTGTATTTAAACTCACGCTTTATGTCGATTGCATACCTACGCTTATGTTAATAAGTTGTATTTAAATTTTGCACTACGAAGTGTCGCACCCAAGACGGGTGATGTATACCTAATTTTGGGGGCGCCACAGCTTGGTATCGTAGCTAGGATACGATCCTCGCCAAGATGTGAGAATAGTACTAGAGGGGAGAGACGGGAATACCTTCGCTAGTATTTGACCTACCTAAGTTTATGTGATATTTTATTGGTTGGTCAAGATAGGATAATTTGTTACACGTCAATTAACCTTTTGTTTTGTGGCAAGATCTCAAAATGACATCCGAGAATGTTGAGAATAAGAATGGAGCGCAGCGATCGTTGATTCACCACATATCAATAATCGTGATAATGTGCATCGTGAAGGCGATAATCCTCACATGCAAACAACAACACCGACTAAAATGATGAACGATCAAATGTTCAGAGGCTTTATGTAATTTATGCAACAAAGAAAGCGAGAGCGACTCCGCCCAAAACGTAGGTGGAAACACTTGAAACTCTCAAGCACACCGCTAAACAATTCAAGGAGCTGGGACCACCGAGTTTAAGGGAGAGCCAAAACCACTTCTCGTGGAAGCATGGATAAAGCAGATTACCAAGATATTTGATGTCTGGGATGCTCCGAGGAGCAAAAGGTTCTTTCACGCTTTTATGTCATGCGCTGAGAGGCGGACATCGTGGGAATCCAGAAACGACTCAACAAATTGCAGATCAAGATATCTTGGGAGAAGTTCCAGAGTCGTTTCAACGACAAATACTTTCCCGAAAGTATTCGCCATACGAAGGAGGTGGAGTTTATCAAGTCGAACAAAACAATACGACCGTGTCGCAATACGAGGCAAAATTTATGCGAGTTATCACGGTCAGGCCCCACTCGTGGATAATGAAAGAGAGAATGGGCGCTAATGTTTTTAAGAGGTTTCAAGTCGAGATACGCCAACATCTTATTTCTCATAAACCGTGTTTGTAGATTCAGATGTTGTAAATAGGGCTCGCTTAGTGGAACGCGATAATGAGTCAACGCAACTAAAAAGAGAGCAAATGCAAAAATTATAATACCAAATGAGAATAGTCATCGAGGCTATGACAACAAGCGTGAGGGAATCAATAAAAGAGATATGGTAACCACTTTGTGGTAATCGTACAAAACAATAAGAATGGACATTTCAAGAAAAGGAGATTCAACAAACGATGGAAAGACGCCAAGACCAAAGACCCATTGTTAAGGAAGGAGAAAGACCACCCATCATATGCTTCAAATGCGAGGAGAGGGACACATCATCCCAAATCAAGGCCACGCCATCCAAAGCATGTTATAATTGTGGAAGAGAAGGTCACTTAGCTCGATTTTGTTGCCATCAAGACAAATTCAGCCTAGGATGGAGGCACCAAAGGCCATCCCGTAAAATTCAAAACCCAGAAAGGTAAGGGAGAGCATTTTGTGTTGTGACCTCCCAAAGAGCAAGGAACCAATGAGGTCATCAATGTAAGTTTTATCATAAACTCTAATGAAGTCTATACTTTATTTGATACCGGTTCTACCCATTCTTTTATTTCTCCTACTTGCGCCATCGATTAAATTTGACCGAGAAATTAGACTTTGACTTATCTCGTGGAAACTCCGCTGGGAGAAACCTTCATTACATCCATCGCTTATAAGTCTTGTTTGGTTCAAATTTGCATTCTCACATTACCCCGTCGATCTTATTTCATTAAAAATACTTGCATTTGACGTGATTCTGTGGATTGATGGTTAACTACTTATCATGCAAAAATTGATTGTTTTCGTAAGGTCATAGCTTTCATATTCCTAATCAACCTATTATGCTAATTCAAACGACCAAACCATTAAAATCAATCACGGCCATCTCAAGCCATAAAGCTATTCGCTTATTGAAAAACGGATGTCAAGCTTTCTTAGCTCATGTCACGATTTAAAATAAAAATACGCCGCTTTTAAACGATATTTCTATTGTTAATAAATTTCCGACGATTCTCAAGAACTTCCCCGCCTACCCCAGAGCGTGAAATTGAATTTTGTATCGACCTTGAACCCCAGACAAAACCTATTTCCAAAGCCCCATATCGAATGGCTCCTATTGAACTTCGTGAGTTAAAGACCCAACCGCAGGAATTGTTAGACATCGCTTTATTCGGCCCTAGTACTTCTCCTCGGGTGCTCCTGCTCTATTCGTGAAGAAGAAAGATGGGAGTATGCGATTTTGTATTGATTATCTGGAGTCAATCATGTCACCACCATCAAAATAGTATCCATTGCCACGTATTGATGACCTGTTTCAACCAGCTTGTAAGGAGCCAAATTCTTTTCAAAGATCGATCTTCGCTCCTGATATCACCAATTGAAGATTAGAATCACCGACATTCCAAAGACGGCCGTAACTCCCAGACGGCATTATGAATTCCTAGTCATGTCCTTCGATCGACTAATGCCCTCCGCCTTTCATGGATATGATGAACCGAGTATTCAAGGAATATTTAGATCACTTTGTGGTCGCCTTTATTGATGACATCCTTATTTATTCCAAAAGCCGTGAAGATCATGAGCAACACTTGAGGTCGACACTCCAAAAGCTTCGTGAATATAAGCTTTATGCCAAGTTCAAGAAATGCGAAGTTCGTCAAGAAGTAGCATTCCTTGGGCACGTGGTATCAAGTCATGGAATATCCGCTGACCCAAAGAAAGATCAAGCTATTCAAAGTCGGGAACAACCTAAATCAAAGGATCAAGCACGTAGCTTTTTTGCTTACTGGTTATTATCTGAGATTCGTGGAAGGATTTTTCTAATCGCTATTCCATCGACTCTCACCGACTTTAAAGATACAAAGTTCTATTGAGTAAGAATGTGAGAAGAGTTTTCAAGAACTCAAGAGAGACTTATTTCAAAGACTGCTCGACAATACCATCCGCCTTGAGGATTTGTCATCATCTAAGTGATGCTTCTAGCAAAAGGGTGGGATGTGTTCTCATGCAACATGGAAAAGTTATAGTTTATGCCTCATGACAACTCAAAGAATATGAGAGGAATTATCCTACTCATGATCTAGAGTCAAAATGTTGTCTTTTCAGACTTAAAATTTGGAGGCATTACTCAGATGGGGAGAAAGTGGAGATCTTTACTTGATCATAAAAGCCTCAAATATTTCTTCACTCAAAAGGAACTCAACACGCGACAACGACGCTGGCTTGAATCTGTTGAAAGATTATGATCATACCATCCAATACCATCCCGAAAAGTTTAACGTGGTAGCCGACGATCGAGTAAAAAAATCATATGCAAGTACGAAAAGCGATATTGTCAACGCAAAGGCCCATTTTGTGTGACTTGCAGTAAAAGGATGGAGATAGAATTAAAGACCTGTGGACGATGTGATGATAGCGAGTATACGAAAGTAGAACCGACTTTAATCGATAAAGTTAAAGTCGCCAAGCTACTGCACTGAGCCGATGCGATGAGGAAGAAAGTGCAAGAAGGTGCTACGCCAAGCAAGAATCGATGAAGAAGGAATACTTCGAGTCAACTCCTGCATTTTGTGTTCCTAACGACCTCGATTTAAAGTATAATATCACGATGGAGGCGCACAACACACCATTTGCAATCCATCGGGAGTACCAAAATGTATCATGATATTCGGCTATACATTTTGGTGGAGCAATACGAAGAGAGAGAGAGATAATACTGCTTATCTCAAGGTGTCTAACTTGTCAACGAAGTTAAAGCGAGCATCAAGTACCAAAAGGTCCATTGCAACCACTTGAAATTCCGTGAACGGAAGTGGGAGCACATTACCATGGATTTCAAGCTACGGCCTTCCTAAGGTTTCTCAAGGCATCGATGCGATTTGGGTCATTGTTGATAGATCGACCAAGTCCGCTTCATTTCTTACCGATACGAGAAACTTATACACTTGAACGCCTCGTCAGATGTACATAAACGAGATTGTAAGATCGCATGGTATGCCCAGATCCATAGTTTCGATCGAGACCCAAGATTCACTTCACGATTTCGGGGTTAGTTTGCAAAAAGCTACGGGCACAGATTTCACGATTTAGCTCTCTAAGATATCATCCTCGCATTTGACCTGGACAACCTGGAGAGGACTATTCAAACTCTCAAGATCTATTAAGACTCGTGGTCCTTGATTTCAAGGGAGTGGGACAAGTTCTTACCATCGTGGAGTTTTCCTACAACAACAGCTTATCAAGCAAGTATCGCATGGCTCCATTCAAGCGCCAGATGGAAGAAAGTGTCGCTTCCAAAGATGCCGGGACGAGGGGGTGAAGCAACGTTGTGGGGACCGAGTTGGTACGTATGACTACTTTAAAAGATTCAAACGATCCGACAACGATAAAAACCTCACAAAATCGATAAAAGAGTTATGCCGATCTTCATCGAAAGGACGGAATTCGGCATAGAGATCATGTGTTGTTAAGAGTCGCTTCCATGGAAAGGAGTTACAAGATTTGGAAAGAGAGGAAAACTTAACCTCGATTCATCTGGCCCATTTTAATCCTCGATCGAGTAGAATCGTGGCCTATAGACTCGCTTTTACCGCCAAATACGTCTCGTGTTCATAACGCTTTTCACATATCTATGTTACGTAAATATGTGAAAGACCCAACCATATTATCGAAGTTAGAACCCGATTTAAATAATGGAAGATTTGACGTATTAAGAGGTTCCTGCTCAAATTTTGATAAGAAGGAACATATTCTACGCCCCAAGGTTATACCTCAAGTCAAAGTTTTCATGGAGGAACCACGATGTCGAGGAAATGACTGGGAGTTAGAATCAAATGAAATCAAGGTATCCTTACCTCTTCGACATACTGTGTATCGCACTCTAATTTTTCGAGGGCTTAAATTTCATGTTAAGGGGAGGTGTAAGACCCCAAACTTTTTATAAATAAAGATGAATTTTTCTATAAATATTATTTTTGAATATTATGGAATAAATTTGATATAATGTTATAGTTGTGGGTAATATTTATAAATTTTGTAAAGTATGCAAGTTGTTATAAAATATTCGCTTGTTTCTGGGAATATTCTTTTGTTAGGAATATTCGCATAACGGCTCAATCATGGTGGACCCCATAATGTAATTCATCATTTGATCGAGAAAACGACAAAAAATTTTTATAAAAATAACTATGAGGTGTTACCGTTAAAACCGCTGAACTACCCCGGTGGTAAAAGTACAAGAATACGCCAGAGTCAGATAAGAAGACACTCAGATTGATTATCGATGCTTACGTGAGAAGTCACTCACCTACGCTCAATTATCGCTACAAGAATTCACGTCGATCATATCTCTTATATTATCGATTCAATTATTGTCACAAGATCATCTCAGATAATATGTTATAAGATTAAATCAATAATTGAGACGACAAGTTATAAATGATTAATAATTGTTGAAAGATTAAATATGTGTTGATGAAAAAAAAAATGATTTGTGGTAAGTTTGATTATTTTATGGGGGCCTATATGTCATCATCTAAGAGTCTCTTCACAATAAGATTCTCTTCAATAGTAATTACCTTTCAATAGTAATTACTTTCTCAATAGTAATTACCTTCATCAATAAGAATTACCTTCACAATAAGAATTACCCTTGTGAATAGTATTTACCTTCACAATAGTAATTACCTTCAATAAGTATTTACCTTCGTGGAATTACCTTAATTAATAGTATTTACTTAATAGTAATTTACCTTTACAGACGCCGAACCACTTGTCGCTTCACATTACAAAAGGCCGAACCACTTGTCGCTTCACATTACAAAAGGCCAAAACTTTTCACATCATTAGTCGCTCAAGCCACTCGCTTTTCACACTAAGAAAAGTGCTAAGTTTAGAAATCTTCTATAAATAGAGGCCTAGGGCTTCATTATTTTTCATTTAATTCATTCAAGCTTATAGAGAGAGAAAGTATAGAGAGAATAAGAGAGAAAGAAGAAGAGTATTTTGTTACTACACCGTCCGTAAAGATTCAATCTCCTACCAAATGTAAGTGGGTGTTATTCTTTCTTATTCATGAAGAGAACTCGTTGTTATTCCATCGCTTATTATTCTCATTGAATAACTCAGATAAGTGGTTTACCCTATACTTGGTGACATTCTTCTATTATTCGTTGAACATCCCGCTCACATGTGTTTTTACACCGGACCGGTTCCGCTTTTTTATTATTATTCGCTGAACATCCTGCTCGGTGTTTTACACCCGACCGGTTCCGCCTTTTATTATTATTCGCTGAACATCCCCGTCTCACAGGTTTTACACGGACCGGGTTCCGCTTTTTTATTATTTCGCTGAATATCCTATTCGTGTGTTTTACACCGGACCGGTTCCATCTTTATTATTCTCGTTGAACATCCCGCTTGTGTGAATTTCACCGACCGTTCCGTTATTTATTATTTCGCTGAATAACTCGTCATGCTATTTATCGCATTTACGGTGATTTCTTTTGTTATTCCATTCTTTATTATACCCAAATTGGTTAAAACTTTGACTTCTATACTCCATGAAATTAGTAGAATATCCTCGATATTCATGCTTCATCCAAAGATCTTTTCATGGAAATATTCTTTCCGATCATTCTTGAATTTTACTCTACAAAACAAAGATCACGTCGATAATTTGACGTTAATAATTCCACGGATAAAATAATTTTGAACTTGTTTTTATCAATTTTATATCATTGTCATCATCCTCATGTTTATATTTTTTTGAAAGTCATCTGTATTCGTAAAGGCATAGATGGACTTGGTATGATTATGACCAGAGACTATTCTTGTAATCATTTAACCGTAATGTTACAAATGATGTGATAAAAATCCTCAAAGGGTCAGAGAGCATCGATGGACATGATTGTTG
Organism: Panax quinquefolius; assembly: GCA_020205615.1. Lineage (NCBI taxonomy): Eukaryota > Viridiplantae > Streptophyta > Magnoliopsida > Apiales > Araliaceae > Panax > Panax quinquefolius. The sequence continues at coordinate 82,047 of JAINUW010000224.1, forward strand.
GTATGATCACGATTATTAATGAATACACAAATATTCTCGCCCGTAGTGCATGAATAATTGTGGTCGGATACTAAAGAATATCCTCGTCAAAAAAGGTGGGTGATTCGATGATGTGAATATTTATTAAAGTCGAGTCTCAAATTTATAAACAAAATGATGAAAACCTTTTAAAACCTAAAAGATAGTAGATTTTATTTTCTACTGACTCTTTTTAATGGATCAGATATTCCACCGCAGCTTAAACCTGGTTGTCTATCAGTATTTTATCGCTTAACATTATCAAGACTATTGATAATTTATTCTGAGCATTATCTTAGTCATAATATTTCATCGGGCTAGTTGAGCTCACCTTTCTTTCACCGACTTTTCTTCGTGAAATGAGAATATAGCCGGGATTTAGCCTGGGAAACGAGTGATGGTCCTCAAGATAAGATTAGTAGTCCCTCACTATTCGTGAAATAATGTGATAATAATTGTAATGAGGACTTTTTTTCGAGTTTCGAAAAGATAATATCTAGTAGATTTATATTTGTATTTAAACTCACGCTTTATGTCAGATTGCATACCTACGCTTATGTTAATAAGTTGTATTTAAATTTTGCATTCATGTAAGTGTTATTCCATTCCTTATTACCCAAGATGGGTGATGTATACCTAAACTGGTTCCATCATTTATTATCTGTTGGAATAACTCGTCTATCGCCAATACCGCATGAATGGTGATTTCTGTTGTTATTCCATTCTTTATTATTCTCGTTGGAACATCACGCTGGGTGCGTAATTTACTTCGACCTAGTTCCGTTATTTATTATTCATTGGAATAACTCGCATCATCGCGACGTCTCGCATGCGTGGTGATTTATTGTTATTCCATTCTTTATTATTACATTTGGAATATCGAATGGTGATTTCTGCCATGCGTTTTATGCGGACTGGTTTAAAATCTTTATTATTACATTTGGGAAAAAACATGCTCGCATGCGATCTCTATCGCATGCATGGTGTATCCTTACGTTATTCCATTCTTTATTATTCATTTGAATATAACTCGCATGTGGATTACCACATGCATGGTGAATGATCCTTCGTATTCATTCCTTATTAAATTGCAGAAATGATCTGGTTACGTTGATTATGATGAGAGTCATAATAAAAGCATCGGACTGATGAAAATCATGGGTATATGAAGTATTAGTAAGTGTTATGATGAGTTATGTTGGTTATTATGTGAAAACATGAAAGTTTCTTAGAAATCACAAAGGGTTGAAAAATCAAATTTTGGTGAAAATGGAACATGAAATTCAATTGATCATATCTCCTATTATATTTTGAATTTTTGAGTGTGGTCAAGTTCTAGAGTTAGATCTATGAGTTTTGTAGCATCTCCAAGTGGAATCACTGGAAATGGTGTTGTAGATTTTTCGTGTGGACTGATTTTAGCAAAGGAGTTAAAAGCTGGAAATTACTGAAATGCTACTGTCCAGATTTTTAGAAGGGATGTTTCGGCTACTTAATTTGTGAGAAAAATTCCGGTCTTTTGGGACATGAAAATATATGGTATAAAGTACCTCCTGTCCAAAAATGAGCTCATTCCGACTTAAAATGAGCAAGTTATGACCATTTTAATATTTAGGTTTTGATCATTGGTGATGAAATCTTATGAGTATGACATTTTTGAATAATTAAATGCATTATTTGATAAAGTGTAAACAATTGAAATAAATTGTTTATAAGTTTAATAAGTGATTAAAATATTGTTATAATATTAACAATATTAGATTATGTGTTATTTAAGTGATGGATAATATTTGGATAAATTTAAAGTCTTTAATATTTATTCTTGTTTTAGTTTGATTAATGCTTATATCATTGTCATCATCCTCACGCTTATATGGTGATGCAAGTTATCTTTAACTTACGTGTGAAGATGATTTTGTTGGTAATTGAATTATATATCTTTGGCTTACGTGCAAAGATGAATTGTTGATTATTGGTTTTATTGTTGTATATCTTTGGCTTACGTGCAGAGATGGACTTGGTATGATTATGACCAGGGATTATTCGGTATAGTCATGACCATTAATTATTTAATGAATATCCTCGGCCCGTGAGATGGGGTTGATTCGATGATGTGGTTTATTTATTTAGTGAGTCTCGTGATAAAATTTAATGAAAACATTTTAAATCATAGAAGATAATAGATTTTATTCTCTACTGACTTTTCTAATGGATTGCTTGTTAAGTTGCGATTAAACTTGATGTCTATTGTATTTTATCGGTTTAACATTATTTGAAGACTATTGATAATTTATTACGCATTATCTTAGTCATAATATTTCTTCTTTGGGCTAGTTGAGCTCACCCTTTCTTTCACCGTTCTCTTGAGAAATGAGAATATATTTGGGACGAAGTCGGGGAAAGGAGTGATGGTCCGAGATGATAGATTAGTAGTCCTCACTATTACGATTAAATAGTGTGACTATAAATGTAATAAGGACTCCTTTGAGTTTGTATACTGTCTAGATGACAATATACGTATTAAAACTCTTAGATTATCTTTTATCGTATTTTACACGACAGTTGTATTATTAAGTTATATTTGAATTTTGTACCATGTATTTGGCGACTCAAGATGGGTGATGACTACATATTTTTAGGCGCCACAACTAGTAATGTTACAAATAATGTGAAAAAAAATCCTCATTGGCTCGTAGTGCATTGATGAACAGTTTTTGGTATGATTATGGCTATGGATTCTCTTCGGCCAAGGGTGCAAAGATGAATTATTTTATGACATGATCAGGACCGTTGATGAAAACACAATTATCTTTGGCCCGTAGTGCATGGATAATTTGTGGTCGTAATCTTAATGAATATCCTTGGTAGTAGTGCAGGGGATGATGTGGATTATTTATTGTTCTGAGTCTCGCCGATAAAAGTGATGAAAAACCTTTTTAAATCATAAAAGATAGTATATTTTATTCTCTACTTGATTTTTTTAATGGATTGCATGTTCCGCTGCAGTTAAACTTGATGTCTATTGTATTTTATCAGTTTAACATTGTTGAAGACTAATGCTAATTTATTACTGCATTATCTTAGTCATAATATTTCTTCTGGTTTGATTGATTCACCCTTTCCTTTCCATTTGTTCTCTCTCGAAAATGAGAATATAATTTGGGACGAGCCGGGAAAGGATTGATGATCAGAGATGATAGCATTAGTAGTCCTCACTATTACATTAAATAGTGTGTGACAATAAATGTAATGAGGACTCTATTGAGTGTGGATATTATCAGAATGACAATATTTGTATTAAAACTCACAAAATTTCTCTTGTTGTATATTAAGTTTGTATTTGAATTTTGTACTATATATTGTGATTTATTCAAAAAGCGGATGATGTATCACTATTTTGGGGCCACATTATTTCATAAATATTTTCTTAAGTCCCAACTCCCAAGGCAACCTTTTGAGTTTTCTATATCTTTAAGTTCCAACTAGAACCAAATATGTTTTTCTCATGTTAAAAAAAAAAACTGGACCAAATAGAAATATAATATCGAAATAAGAGAACGTAGATATTCAGTTGATTTCTTTTTCTAATGTAACAATATATTTTTATATACTTTTAATTTTAAATTTAACCACAATGTTCATTTCACAATTGAAATTTTGATTAGAAATGTACAAGTTAAGTGTCTGATTATTTTGAAATGGTGTCCTGATGTCAGAAATCAAGTGATAAATGTTAATTTTATTTATAATTTATAATATCTTAAAAGTTATATAAAATTTTTATTAATTTTTTTGGAGAAAGAAGTATTTAGGAAGCAACTCCAAAAGATTAGCCTTTAATTAAAAGAGCACATGAAAACACAAGAAGCCATGTACATTATCATTACTTACATACTATAAGTATAATGATTTTACATATGTTGCCTTTCCTTTTACATTATAAATTATCATCATTTTAACTATGAGTACTAATTATTATATATCTTGTCAAATAATTACAAATTCACGCATGCCAGAAAGGAACATTTAGTCATGAATAATACTCTCTCCATACATAATATATATGATGTTTTAAAATTATACACAAGAATTAAAAACAATAATTATATAACATTAAATATAATATTAATTATCTATATATAATATCCTTAAATTCTTATAATTAACATACTTATCTCATACTCTCTCTCATATGTAACATTTTTTTTATGAAAGATAATTTTAAAAAATTACAATTAATTCTTTTAAACTATATAAAATAATAAATAATTTAAAATAAATAAAATTATCTAAAACGCTATATGTGATTTGACGGAGTGAAAATCATTATACCTTCCCATGCACCGAACTACTCTTGCATGCAAACATTCTCTTAAAATATATGTTTCATATAAAGCAAGTCAAAATTTGAAAATATAAATAATGAATTGCGTGAGTGTATATATATATATATATATATATATATATATATATATATATATATATATATATTGAAACAACCAATAACTAAAATTAATATATACATAAATAATTAAATATTGTCAATGAGTTAATTAATTAATTAGTTATAAGCAAAAAAAAAAGAAGAAGAAGAAAAACATGGGAATCACCAACCAAACAGATGAAATGGAAGGAAATTAATGGTTAAGTGGTTGAACTAAACCTGACAAATTCTTACTAAAAGAATATATGAGCAATGTAAGTTTAGTTAGAGAAGTAAGTGTAACTAAATTCTCCAATATTCTCAAGTCCTAATTCAAAAATCCCTCAAGTCAAAACAAGAATTCAACACAATTGATTAAATTAAATATTGATCAAAAGCGTTTTCTATGATTATCTTGACTGATCTCGATCGATCAGTTTAATTTTAGGCTAACATTTGGATCTTTAAATAATATAAATTAGATTTAGCAAGTGGAGGGGACCCTTGCTCTCTCCATCTTAATTTATGAAATGAGGTAGAGTAATTAGTGGACATTTAAATTAACAAAACAAATTCACTTACTTCTATCTTTCACTTTCTAGTTTCTACTTCTTCACTGGATTTGGTACTCCAAATTAATTCAAGGTGGGGCACCAAGCTTACTGCCTACAGTGCCTAGCTAGGGTTAGGGGAGAGGGAGAGAGAGTATATAAGTTGATGCTAATTCATATACATTATATATGATCATGTTAAAACACAAGATCTTCATGAGTCATAACCAAAGATACTTTTAGTTTTCCAACAAAAGAAGATATATTTTTGTTATGACAAATTATGTCAAATATAATAAATCAAGATAAAAATAATAACACAAAGTTTTATGTAAAAATTCAAATCGAAAAAAAATTACGGAGAAGACAAAAGAAATCCACTAAATAAATACCTGAAGAGTAAAAGATAAAGAGAGAAAACTATGAGAATTCTTAAAATATTTACGAATGTATCCGAATGTCTCTTCTCCAAAATCCTAACACCTATGTTTATAGGTCATAGGAAAATCCATAATCAAATAGGATTAAAAATATTAAATTGAGTATAGGTAGAAAATATAACTTTCCTAAACCAAAACAGATTCTAGGTAATACCTAAATCCAAATCCAATAAGGATTCATTTTATACCCAACAAATCTCTACCTTGACATGAATCCTCCAAATATAGCACAAACAGTGAACTTTCCCCTTTTCTCAAAATACACAAATCAAGTCTGAATTTTCTGAATAGATTCCATCTCCTCATTTATAGCAAACAACCATTTTTTTGAATTATTCGAGGAAACGACATCTTTATAAGTCACATGGTCACTGTAATCAACTGCCTCGACAGCTGATAAGGCATAAGCAACAAAATCTGAATACCCATATCTCTGTGGTGGTCGCACTGTCCTCTTTGCCCTGTCTCTAATGAGACTATATTGATAATCCATATGTTATTGCTCTAGAACTATATTCTCATTTACAACAGTAGTAGTAGTAGGCACATGAACTATGCTGTAATTTCTGAACCTGAGGAGAAGGTACTTCAAGCTCCACTTTCTGACTAACACTATCATTCGAAAAACACAACTGAATCGCTAAAAGTGCTTTATCATCCATAGTTTTTCATTCTGACTCAGACATCTCAGTAGCTTTTTTCGTCTCCCAATCCATATCAGACATATCTACATGCTTCGTTGACTTCCCAACAATGACTTTCTTCAAGTCTTGCTGAGTAAGAACAACTTTCATCCGAACCTGCAAAAGACAGAAACTAATATTCCCATCGAATTTTTCAATATCAAATTTCATTGATGAAGTTGAACTTAACGCCATAGTATGGATCAATAATAACCAAGCTTTAATACTAGTTTGTTAGCGGAATTGCATGATCCATCCCATATCAATTCATCATACACCTGTGTAAATTGATCCAATAAGCATGTTGAATTACCTCTTTATACTAATTTGGCACCAAACTTAGGAAACATCATTTTTCTATAATTTACCTCTCCAAAACGCTATCAACATGACAAACTTTATAACGTCTTTCAACTTACAAATTCTTCAAAATTTTCTCAACTAGCACATTCGCTAGATTGCAGTCTGAAGCTCTATCTAATGCGTACACATTGCACTTGCCAGCAAAATACTTCGATAGCACCAAGTCACCTCAATTTGGTCTACTCTCCCTCGTCGTTACCTTGGACAACTTGTCTAAAGCCTGGAAGTACCTTGGAATTAACGTTCTGATACCACTTTGTTAAAAATATATGGAAGATGATAAATTATAGAGAAATGAGAAAGAGTGTTTAAACTTTAAAATATTTGATTCAACTCACTTTCATTTCACTTGTTTCAATTGATCCAAGTACAAAGCTATTTATAGGTTACAAGAAACCTATCTATATGCTTCCATACATGAACTAGAACATGAATCTAATTTAATGAATGTATATACATGAACATTAATATTCATGTATCAATACAAATGTATCTTAAAATACCAATGCATGTATCAAGAAATACTAAACGTTATTCATAAATTTAGCTTACTTCCAACACTTTTCAAGTACCCCATCCCATGTAAACATATCAAAACAGCCTCTAGAGAAACCCAATTCCCTCCTACAAAAGTAATGTCATTTGAATCCATCGCTCACACCAAAATATACTCTTTCAAGAAAAAATAATTAGCTCTAATAAACATTTCCAATATTAAATATTTTTCTCATTGTCCTAGTAAAACATTTGAATATATTCAAAATATATATATATATATACAAAAATATTTTTCAAATTAATTTTATGTGTAATAGATGGATAAAGTAAATTGAACATGGATAAAGTACCAAGGAATTCAAATTTCTCCTACTTTCTCTCTAAACAGAAACTCTAGCCTCCAAAGCTTCAAAATTAGATATGGGCTAGAGGGTTTCTTTTCTCTTTTGAAGAGACCCTCCCTTAGATCTTTTGGTTATCATTAGCCGCGTATTTAGTTCGTATTTTCTCCCTTCATAGTACGTTTGTTTTCCCCTTTTGTGAATTTTTGTTTTCTCTTAATTTGGGGTTAGATTGCTTGTTCTTTCTCCACTCTTGTGGGAGTCTTTTTTTCTCCTTTTGGGAGCTTGATTTCTTTTTATATAAAGAGTTGATTTTTTCTATGGTAATATGGATGAGTGATTGTAGATATGCTAAATTGGATAAACGATACGAGAAGCGAGATGTGTGCGGTGGTTGTTTCCTAATTGTTATTTTATTTCTACTTAGGACATGAAAGTTTGTAATTCAAATTTCATTTGGATAGAGTAAATATCCCTCAATTTTATCATACATGTAATTTGTATCTTTCATTAAATGAATGAATTTTTCCTGGTATTGTTATGAGAGTTTGTCAAAACATTACAAGAAAAAAACTTATTTCCCACGGAAAATTTCGTCGAAAATTGCCTAATTCCGTCAGAAATAAGTTATTTTCGACGGAAAAGTTCGTCAAAAATTCGTTCGTAAATAAGCTTGTCGAAATTAATTCGGTTGGAAACTCCGTAGAAATTACTAACTTTCGACGAAATTATTTCCCACGAAAATTCCGACGGAAATAACTTATTTCCCACAGAATTAAGTCAGAAATTCCGTCGAAAATAATCCTCATTTTTGTTATAAAAAAACAGAGAACTGGACTTTATATATACATCTGTTGTAGAATGGTGGATATAGAAATATGAGAACAAAGATGCATGATCTTTCCATTTCTAAGAATACATTAATAGAGAAATTAAAGGTAACCAAACAATTCAATACAAATTCATGTAAATATGTTAATAAAATAATACAAAATAAAACTTAGACCATTTAATTGAAGCTTTAAGTAGGCAACCTGTCAACATTTATGATAAGTAACACAATCCAATATGAATTCACCATACCTAAACATTATCATCGAGTTCAAACAATGGGACTACAAGGAAGTATTAACTTATAACATCAATGCATGGACTATTTTATACATTCATCACTGATTCTGTTTAGATTCTCTACTTCTTTTTTTGAGATATCCTTAATTACTCTTGATTAAGCTTTATATGCTATTTTAGACTCCCAAGTTACATCACATGTACACGAATTCATTTTAAAAAAATAAACATTGATGAAACTAGATTGTTATTTCCAACTCAATAATGATAACAACAATCCATTATGAGCCAAGTTGATGAAGTATAAAGCATTCACCAAATTAAGATTTAAAGAAGTTAAAAATCTGAAGAATGAAATGAGATGTAAAATCTGTACAAATAAGGCTAATTAACTCCAAGCATATTAGAAGGTATGTCAAGAATATATTTACAGTAGTTATCTAGTGTCAAAGAAGAAAACCTTAAGCTTGTTGACAGCAAACCTATCACGATATAGAAAAACACGCATGCATTTCTCCAGTAACTTGACACCTTGTTCAAAAGTCAAGTCCTCTTTCCATTCATTATGGAGAGCTGGTCTTGCAAAAGGTGATTACCAAATCCAGTTGCCTCATTATTTATGACGCCCTCAAAATAGGTATACATTGCACCCATATTGGGTCGCCAAATACATAGTACTGAATATAAATACAAACTTAATTATATCTGACGTAGGCTCGTGAGTTTTAATACAAATATTATCTTCAGGCAAGATTCAAACTCAAAATAAGTCCTCATTTATTATCACACTATTTCAAAGGATAGTGAGGACTACTAATGCAAACATCCGGACCGTCACTCCGTTCTCTGACTAGTGGTAGCCACGTTCTCATTTCAAGAGAAACAACGATGAAAGAAAAAAGGTGAGCTCAACTAGCCAAGAAGAAATATTATGACTCAAGATAATGCAGAATAAATTATCATTAGCCTTCAACAAATGTTAAAGCGATAAAATATAATAAACATCAAGTTTAAGCAGAATCTTAACAAGCAATCCATTAGAAGAGTCAAGTAGAGCACGATATCTACTATCTTCTATGATTTAAAAAGTTTTTCATCAACTTTATCATCGAGATTCAACTTTAATAAATAAGCTTAATAAATAAACCACATCATGCCGCGCCCCAAAATAGGTATACATCACCCATTCGACGAGTTGTCAATACATGGTACGTAAACAACTACAACTTTATTATTACAACAATCAAACTGTGAGTTTAAATACAAATATTATCTTCTAGATAATATCTATACTCAAATAAATCCTCATCACATTTATTGATACATTATTTTACAAAATGGTCGGGACTACTAAACAACTCTCTCTAGAACCTTCATTCCATATACCCGAGGCTACGCACTCGCTTATATTCTCGCCTCCCGAGAAAAATGGAACAAAAGGAAAAGGGTGAGCTCAACTAGCTTCAAGAAAGAATATTATGACTAAGATAATATACAAAAATTACCGTTAGTCTTCACGGGGAAAAATCTAATAGAATACGATAGACAACAAATTTTAAATCAATATTCGCAATGAAATAATAATTCATTAGAAGAGTTAAGTAGAGAATGCAAACTACTATCTTCTATGTATGAATTTAAAAGTTCATCGCTCATCTTTTATCCCCGTAACATCAATCAATATACATCCGAATCGGATATTCATCTTTACACTTCTGTGCCAAAGATATTCATCATTGGTCATGTTCATTTAAACACCTGCTCATCTTTGCACTACTACCAAAGATATTCTTTAGAAATCATTCATCTTTGTGACTACTGCCAAAGATATTCAATAATATCATCATTTAAGACCGAGGATGATGAAAAATATTTTAAAAAAACGAATCCAATTGAAACAAAATGACAAGGATTAAGGATTAAGGATTCGTACTTTGTTTTATCCATGTTAAAAAAAATACCTCAAAAATAATCATAGTGGTGTAAAATTCAAGAATGATCAAAACATGGATACAATCAAAGCTAGTATCCGAATAGATATTTTGGACAAAAGAAGAAATTTTATTTTTCGATTGAAATAGTGCAGATATCGTGAATAGTTATAGTATACGTGAATAAGTAACTCGACACCAAAAGATAGAAATTCCACAAAAACATCTTCACGCTTCATGAATAGTACTCGTGAATAGTAATCGTGAATAGTAACTCATGAATAGTAACTCGTGAATAGTAACTCATGAATAGTAATCCTTGAGCATGAAAAAGTTCCAAATTTGATAAAAGTTCCAATCAATATTTCAAAGATAATGATATTGAAGAAATAATATCATTTGAGAAGAAAATAACATCCCTTACCTCGAAAGATCAAGACTTCTAAATTGAAACACCAGGATATAGGCTATGACTTGAACTTGCACCAGTATAGCAATACTCAAACTATACTCAAAATACTCACAAGAATACGCCGATAATATAGAGAGAAAACTTCAGTTTTCGGTGTGATTTTCAATTCTAACCCAAGACACCTATTTATAGGAAATTGCTTTAGAACAATAAAAGCAGTAAAATTTAATAAATTAATAATATAATTATATAAATTTCTTACACATGTCTAGAATCTGATTTCAGCAATCAAACACATGCCACCTTCTAGAAAAAATAAGAAAAAACGTTTTTCTAATTTTAAATATTTTAAACTTCCAAAAATCAATTATTTTGAGCTTGAACTTCAATAATTCCTAATAAATAGCCCTTTCATCAGAAAATTCGAATCTCATGAGTTTTATAGGAAATTCAATTCTCTACAACTTTGCAGAAGAAAGTTTTTCTAAATTCCAAATAGAAATTGACCGAAATCCACAAACTATTCGATTTTAAAGTTATAATCAAATTTGACCAATAAATGGGGTCCACCGACTTGTTTATCATGTTTTAAACATTTATTGCAACAAAAAATACTCTTCCTCCTCGTATACTCATATATCCCACATTCGTTGTAAAAATATCACCATTATTATATTATTAAAATATAATAATATATTTAAATGAATTATTTTATCGAAAGAGATAAAATTTCAATTTTCAACAATTGTCACATTAAAATTTTTCTCCATCTATATCCACATAAAATCAATATTTTCCTCATCATATGAATCAATAATTAATTATTCACAAATAATATTACGAATCACAATATCGACAACCAGGCAGGTTCCAGGAAAGAGGGGCTTTTCAATAAGAATTTCTTCTTCATCAAGCGCGCAATTAGGTGACCAAACCTCTCCTTAGACGTAACTTTCTAGACATTGCCAATAATGTTATCTAATAATATTATTAGGATAATATGAATTATTGCTTCGATAATGAAAAATCTTGTTTAATGACAATTATGAAACAACAACAATATAAAATATCAACGCAAAGAATTATTAACTCAATAAAATAAAATCTTTAAGCAAGAATTACCGTAACCATTATTGAGTAGTGCCTTTAATAATTGGTGCAATACCGGTATCTTCTTAATCAACAACAGCGTATTACTTTGTTTTAACCAAGGGTATTCCAATAGTGTTAATGTAATAACTACGTACGTTATTTTTAAACAACTTATATTTGTCGTTTTCTTCATCCAATCGCTTTAGTTATGGGCCCACACATGGTCGCTATGCCGCCGTAATATACGAATATTTGACAAGCAGTCTTAATATTCCACGACCAAACGAATATTCCCGACAACAATGAATATTTTATAACCACTTGCTTATTTTGAAATATTTGCGTATTTAACCCCTAACTATCCACATTAATCAAATCAACCCTTACTATTTCAAAATAATAAATAGAAAATTAAATTTCATTAATAATAAGTTGGGGTCTTACAACCTCCCTCCTTATGAAATTTCGTCCTCGAAATTGACTTACGTGCACAGTGTTTTGAAAAGGTGAGGATACCTCGCTTTCATTTCCGATTTCCAATTCCAGGTCATTTCCCTATATAGCATGATTCCTCCACAAAACTTTAACGTGTGGTATGACCTTTGCTTGGCGTAGGACATGCTCCTTCTATCCAAAATCTTGTGGTACCTCCCTCATACGTTAAGTCTTGGGCTATCTCGTCTGGGTTTCTAACTCATATAACGTGGTTCGGGTCTTTCATATATTTTAAGTAGTGAGATATGTGAAACACATTATGAACACGAGACATACTTCGAGGTAACGCAAGTCTATAGGCTACATTTCCTATTGGTCAAGAATTTGAAATGGACCAATAAATCGTGGATTGAGCTTTCCTCTCTTCCCAAATCTTGTAACTCCCTTCCATGGAGCAACTTCGCAACAATACATGATCCCTACACTAAATTCCACGTCCTTTCGATGAAGATCCGCATAACTCTTTTGTCGATCTTGTGCCGCTTGTTTGTATCGTTGTCGAATCATTTGAATCTTTTCGGTAGTCATACGTATTAACTTTCGAGTCCCAACAATGTTGCTTCACCCACCTCATCCCAACATATCGAGAACGACATTTTCGTCCATATAATGCTTGAATGGAGCCACACCTATACTTGCACGATAAGCATTGTTGTTGTAGGAGAATTCCACCAATGGTAAATACTTATCCCAACCGCCCTTGAAGTCTAGGACACGTAGTCTTAATAAATCTTCAAGAGTTTGAATAGTCCTCTATGATTGTCTGTCCGTCTGGGGATGGTATGCCGGACTAAATTGTAAATCCGTGCCCATAGCTTTTTGCAAGCTAACCCAAAATCTTGAAGTGAATCTTGGGTCACGATCCCAAACTATGGATACAGCATACCATGCAACCTCACAATCTCATTCACGCACATACTAGCGAAGACGTTCAAGGAATAAGTCTCCGTGATCGGCAAAAGAAATGAGCGGAACTTGGTTAATCTATCAACAATAACCCAAATAGCATTGATGCCTTGAGAAACCGTAGGAAGACCCGTAACAAAATCCATGGTAATGTGTTCCCACTTCCATTCAGGAATCTCAAGTGGTTGCAACGGACCCTTAGGTACTAGATGCTCCGCCTTTACACGTTGACAAGTTAAACACATTGAGATAAACTTTGCAATCTCTCTCTTCATATTGTTCCACCAAAATGTATGTAGAAGATCACGATACATTTTAGTACTTCCGAGGATGGATTGCAAATGGTGTATTGTGTGCCTCCATCATAATCTTGTACTTCAAATCAGTCGTTAGGAACACAAAGTCTAGAGTGGACTCAAGTATTCCTTCTTCATCAATTCTCGCCCTAATAGCCCTTCTTCTTACTTTCTTCTTCATACGATAAGCTCAAGGGTCGGTGGCTCGAAAGCAACCTTAACTTTTCTATTAAAGTTGGCTCTGTCACGTATACTTGACATCATCGCTTTTCGTTCCGCGATATGATCTTCACTCAACAGCGTCACTACCACGCTCGCTTTTCAGGATGGTATTGAATAGTGTGGTCGTAGTCTTTCAATAGTTCGAGCCAACGTCACGCCGCATGTTGAGTTCTTTTGAGTGAAGAAATATTTAAGGCTTTTATGGTCGAATATATCTCCACTTTCTCCCCCATATAGATAGTGCCTCCATATCTTTAATGGCGGCAATTGCGCTAACTCTAGATCATGAGTAGGATAATTCCTCTCATACTCTTTAAGTTCGTCATAAGGCATAAGGCTATGACTTTCCCACGTTGCATGAGAACACATCCTAACCCTTTGCACGAAGCATCATTGTAGATAACAAATCCATCCGAACCGGATGGTATTGTTAGAATAGGTGCCGAAATAAGTCTCCTCTTAAGCTCTTGGAAACTTTTCTCGATTCTTCGCTCCAAACGAATTTTGTATCCTTCCGAGTTATTGAAGTTAATGGAGTAGCGATTCGAGAAAACCCTTCCACGAATCTCCGATAATAACCCAACTAAGCCCAAAAGCTCGTGCTGGATCACCGAAGCCGGTTGCTCCTAACTTTGTATTGATTCAATCTTCGCAGGGTCCACGGATACTCCATGTTTTGACACCACGTGCCCAAGGAATGCTACTTCCTCAAGCCGTAACTCGCATTTCTTCAATTTGGCATATAGTTTGTTTTCACGAAGCCTTTGGAGTACCAAACTTCAAATGGTGCTCATGATCTTCACGACTTTTGGAATATATAAGGATGTCATCAATAAAGACAACAACAAACCGATCCAAATATTCCTTGAATACTCGGTTCATCATATCCATGAAAGCCGCAGGAGCATTAGTTAGTCCGAAAGACATGACTAAGAATTCATAATGCCCATACCGAGTTTCAAGGCGTCTTTGGAATATCCTCGCTTCTAATCTTGGTGATGATATCCAGAAGCGAAGATCGATTTTGAAAAGAATTGTGCCCCTTGTAAATTGGTCAAACAAGTCATCAATACGAGGTGAGGATACCTATTCTTGATGGTGACATGGTTCAATTCCCGATAGTCAATACAAAAGTCGCATACTCCCCGTCTTTCTTCTTTCTTAATAAAGCAGAGCACCCCAAGGAGATGTACTCAGACGAATGAAACCGATGTCCAACAATTTCGTAGTTGGACCTTTAACTCCTGAAGTTCAATAGAGCCATTCGATATGGGGTTTTAGAAATGGGCTTTGTATCGGAGTTCAAGATCAATAAAGAATTCAACTTCACGTTCGGGGTAAGACCGGGAAGTTCTTTAGAAATACGTCGGGAAAGTCAATAACAACGGGAATATTATTCAAATTTGGCGTGTCTTTATTCAAATCCATAACATGGGCTAAGAAAGCTTGACATCCGTTTTTAATAAACGAATAGCTTTATGATTAGATATGACAAATGATTGATTTTAATGGTTTAGTTGCTTAATTAATTGCATAACAGGTTGGTTAGGAATATGAAAACTAACAACCTTACGAAAACAATCAATTTTGGCATGATGAGTAGTTAACCAATCAATCCCTAAAATCACATCAAAAGCAAGTATCTTTAAAGAGATAAGGTCAACAGTAAGGTGATGGTGCCAACTTGAATCAAACAAGATTTATAAGCAAAGTGGATGTGATGAAAGTTTCTCCTAAACTGAGTTTCCACAGATAGTCAAAGTCTAATTTCTCCTGAGTCAAGTTTAAACGTTGAGCACACGCAGGAGAGATAAATGAATGGGTAAGACTTAGGTATCAAGTAAGGTATAAACTTCGCAAGAATTTATAAATAGCTTACCCGTGATCACCTCGTTTGGGTTCCTCGCATTATGACCAAATCACAACAAACGCTCTTCCGGAATCGTTGACTTTGACTTTTACGGGGACGATCTTTTGAGTCACCGTCCCATTGAACTAGGTTTCGCCATTGCACAATCTCGAAGCGATATGTCCTTCCTTTCCACAATTATAGCATACCTTGAACTGTTGTGGGACGGTTTGGTGATCGATATGTCCTCTTTCCCGTGATTTATAGCATATAATGGGTGGTCGTTCTCCTCCCTTAGAACCGATTCTTGCCGAAGACTTATCGTCTTCACATGGTCGTTGTTAAATCTCCTTTTTAAAATCTCCTCCCGACTCGCTTCTTTCGATTTTCATGACCATGATTACCACCAGAGTGGTAACCATTTTTGTCCGTCGCTTTTCTTTCTCATTTGGTTATCATTATTACATTGTTCGCTATCTCCGTGCGATCCACGATTGTGGTCCAGGGTCCTCACTGACCGTACTCGTTATCTCGCTCTAATAATTGAGCCCATTTTACAACATCCGAATAAAGAGAAAATTTATAAGAAATGAGATATCTTGACGACATCTTTGGGTTTCAAACCTCTAAGAAACATCCGCGTCATCGTTCCTCATTCTCCACCAAATGAGGTGTAAACACGGATAACTCTGCAAACTTTGCCTCGTCATCGAGACACCGTCGTGTTGTTTTGTTCCAATCGATGAACTCCACTTCCATCATATAATAACACTTTCGTGAAAGTATTTGTCATTAAATAGCTTCAAATGTCTCCCAAGACATCGCCGAGTCTTGTTTGGGGTACGCTTCAGACTCCCACCCGATGTCCGCCGCCATCACGGAACATAAAGGTGGCGAATGGAACCTTCATTCCTCCGTGCATCCCAAGACATCGAATATCTTGGTAATTTACTTGACCCATGTTTCCGCCATGATCGGATCGGCTTTCCCTTAAATTTCGGTGGTCCCAACTCTTTGAATCGCTTGGTGTGACAACCCGTGAATTGCTATCATTTCTCCTCAGTATTTTGAACACGAGTCTCCTAAATGCGATTTTGCATGAAGCGCAAAAAACTTCTAAACATCCCCTCGTTCATCATCTCCTTCAATGGTGTTGTTCATGGGAGGAACATTGCCCGACTGTTGCATGTTCTCCTCGTTGGTGAGTTCAGCGCGTCTCCACGGCCTCATTTCCATTGTTAATATTCTCGGTCGACATTCTCAAATCTTGTCATAAAACAAGGGTTAATTAAGGAAATCAATATATCACATAATATCCCTATATCTTGACCAACTAACAAATAAGCTTAGGTAGGACACACTAGCGAAGGATTTACGTCTCTCCCTCCTGATTTCTATTCCCGATCTCCGCCAGAGATCATATCCCTAAGCTCGATACCAATCATGACCCTCATGGTGCTTCAACCACAAAGACCTCACAATGGTACCTATCGGTTTGCCACAAGAAACTGGCGTCCCCTACGGAGAGTCGGCCGGTGCATCCCCATAAATGTAGAAGTCACCAAATGAGAGGCTCGGGGCTCTTTACTTATGGCTCTAATACCAAACTGTGACGCCCCAAAATAGGTATAAATCACCCATTCTCGAGTTGTCAATACATGGTACGTAAACAACTACAACTTTATTATTACAACAAGAAAGCTGTGAGTTTAAATACAAATATTATCTTCTAGACAATATCTATACTCAAATAAATCCTCATCACATTTATTGATACATTATTTTACAAAAATGGTGAGGACTACTAAACAACTCTCTCTAGAACCTTCATTCCATACCCAGACTGCGTACTCGCTTATATTCTCGCCTCCCGAGAAAAATGGAACAAAAGGAAAAGGGTGAGCTCAACTAGCTCGATAAAGAATATTATGACTAAGATAATATACAACAAATTACCGTTAGTCTTCAACAGGAAAAATCTAATAGAATACAATAGACAACAAATTTTAAATCAATATTCGCAGTGAAATAATAATTCATTAGAAGAGTTAAGTAGAGAATGCAAACTACTATCTTCTATGTATGAATTTAATAGTTCATCGCTCATCTTTTATCCCCTGTAACATCAATCAATATACATACGAATCGGATATTCATCTTTGCACTACTGAGACAAAGATATTCATCGATTGGTCATGTTCATTTAAACACTGCTCATCTTTGCACTACTACCAAAGATATTCTTTAGAAATCATTCATCTTTGCACTTTCTGAGGCCAAAGATATTCAATAATATCATCATTTAAGATCGAGGATGATGAAAAATATTTTTAAAGAAACGAATCCAAATTGAAACAAAATGACAAGGATTAAGGATTAAGGATTCGTGACTTTGTTTTATCCATGTTAAAAAAATACCTCAAAAATAATCATAGTGGTGTAAAATTCAAGAATGATCAAAACATGGATACAATCAAAGCTAGTATCCGAATAGATATTTTGGACAAAAAGAAGAAATTTTATTTTTTAAATTGAATAGTGCCAGTATACGTGAATAGTCTTAGACACGTGAATAAACTCAGACACCAAAAGATAGAAATTCCACAAAAACATCTTCACGCTTCACTGAATAGTACTCGTGAATAGTAAGAATCGTGAATAGTAACTCATGAATAGTAACTCGTGAATAAGAACTCATGAATAGTAACCCCTTTACATGAAAAAGTTCCAAATTTGATAAAAAGTTCCAACCAATATTTGAAGATAATGATATTGAAGAAATAATATCATTTGAGAAGAAAAAACATCCCTTACCTCGAAAGATCAAGATTTTAAATTTAAACACCAGGATATAAGCTATGACTTGAACTTGCAATCAGTATAGCAATACTCAAACTATACTCAAAATACTCACAAGAATACGCTCGATAATATAGAGAGAAAACTTGAGTTACGGTGTGATTTTCAATTCTAACCTAAGGACCCTATTTATAAGAAATCGCTTAGAACACAAAGTTAGAAAATTTAATAAATTAATAATATAATTATATAAATTTCTTACACATGTCTAGAATCTGATTTCAGCCATCAAACACATGCCACCTTCTAGAAAAATAAGAAAAACGTTTTTCTAATTTTAAATATTTTAAACTTCCAAAATCAATTATTTGAGCTTCGTAACTTCAATAATTCCTAATAAATAGCCCTTTCATCAGAAAATTCGAATCTCATGAGTTTTATAGGAAATTCAATTCTCTACAACTTTGCAGAAGAAAGTTTTTCCAAATTCCAAATAGAAATTGACCGAAATCCACAAACGGTCGATTTTACATTTATAATCAAATTTAGGTTAATAAATGGGGTCCGCGACATGTTTAACATGTTTTAAACATTTATTGCAAACAAAAATACTCTTCCTCCTTGTATACTCATATATCCCACATTCGTTGTAAAAATATCACCATTATTATATTATTAAAATATAATAATATATTTAAATGAATTATTTTATCGTAAAGAGATAAAATTTCAATTTTCAACAATTGTCACATTAAAATTTTCTCCATCTATATCCACATAAAATCAATATTTTCCTCATCATATGAATCAATAATTAATTATTCACAAATAATATTACAGAATCACAATATCGAATAACCGCAGCAGTTCCAGAAAGAGGGGCTTCCAATAAGAATTTCTTCTTCATGCGCCGCAATTAGGTGACCAAACCTCTCCTTAGATGAGAACTTTCTAGACATTGCCAATAATGTTATCTAATAATATTATTCGAGATAATATGAATTATTGCTTCGATAATGAAAAATATTGTGTAATGACAATTATTGAAACAACAAAGAATATAAAATATCAACGCAAAGAATTATTAACTCAATAAAATAAAATCTCGAATAATAATTATCGTAACCATTATTGAGTAGTGCCTTCAATAATTGGTGCAATACTGGTGTCTTCTTGTGCAACAACGTATTACTTTGTTTTAACAACAAGGGTATTCCAATAGTGTTAGCAGTAACAACTACTACCGTTATTTTTAAACAACTTATATTTGTCGTTTTCTTCATCCAATCGCTTTCTGTTATGGGCCCCACACATGGTCTTGGTCGTCGCATTTAATATTCCCCGACAAAGCATTTAATATTCCACGACCAAATGAATATTCCCCAAACAACAATGAATATTTTATAACCACTTGCTTATTTTGAAATATTTCATGATTTAACCCCTAACTATCCACATTAATCAAATCAACCCTTACTATTTCAAAATAATAAATAGAAAATTAAATTTCATTAATAATAAGTTGGGGTCTTACAACATCATCGAATCATCCTCGCACTCAAGGCTAAGGATATTCATGTAATCATCAATAGTCATGACTATACCGAATAATCCCTCGGTCATAATCATACCAACAATGTCGTCATCAATGAACTACACGTGCCAATGAGGACTTTTACCACATCATTTGTAACATTACGGTCATGATTATACAAGAATGATCCCTGATCATAATCATACTAATCAATAGTTCATCTATGCACGTAAGCCAAAGATGACTTTCATCACAATATAAGCATAAGGATGATGACAATGATATAAGAATTCAATAAAACAAGTTCAAGGATAAATTTTAAAGACTTTAATAATTTAATTTATCCAGAATTCAATAATGTTCAAATTGCCAACATGATACTGCTTTGTGGAGTAAAATTCAAGAATGATATTGTATCAAAAATGATTTGGACCTAAAAGAAATCAATTTTTATCATGAATAGTACTTTGGGTGAATAGTACTCGGGTGAATAGTACCCCGTGAATAGTACTTCAGGAATAGTACCCCGTGAATAGTACTCGTGAATAGTTCTTCGTGAATAATAATTTATGAATAGTACTTTGTGAATAGTACTTTTATGAATAGTACCGTATAAATGAATAGTACTCATGGACAGTACTCCGGCATGAAAAGCTTAAAATTTAACAAGAATGTGTAGAAAATATCCTTGTGAAATGATACTAGATGAAGCGCAAATTTTAAGGATATTCTACTAATTTCACGGAGTATAGAAGCAATACTTTAACAGAATGAGGGTATAATCAAGAATACGAGACGAAATAATATTACTCACATACTACAGAGTATGGAAGAAAATATTATTCCTTATGAATACTGAACAAAAATAATATTCCTTACCTCAGAAGAAGACTGGATACTGGAATAGTGAGGTAGCAGACTTCTCTTCTTCTTTCTCTCTATAGATTCTCTCTCTATAAATTGTTCTTGTGAGACTTAGTGAATTGGTGAGAATGAAGGAAGAATGAGCTTCTATTTATAGGAAAATATAGTTTCGATAATTACACGTTTTGAGGCTCGAAATATTACAGTATAATACCTTTATCTTTTTCTTCATTTTTAATTTAGTCATACAAGTATTATCAAACTTGCATCACCTCCCCTAATAGTACATCATGTGAATTAATAGTTCAATCATGTGAATTAATAGTTCTATACATGTGAAAATACAAATTACAGTATAGTACCTCCATCTATACCTCCATTTTTAACTTAGTTATGCAAGTATTATCAATCTTGCACCACCTCCCCTAATAATACATGAATGTGAATCAATAGTATACACATGTGAACAAATAGTTATAAACATGTGAATTAATAGCAATTAATTGCTCATTTATCCGATTAATTACCCGATTGGTCAGTATAACTTCTAGACATCAATTATTATCGAAATAAATGTCGATTTTCACTAACACTAATAATTCCAACACAATGGAACTATCAATTTTATCTTTAATCAACACAAACTTATTCATCATTAATATTATAACTCACAATATTTAACAACCGTGTCGTCCCCAGAAAGAGGGGCTTTCCGATAAGGATTTCTCCTTATCAAGCGCCGCAATTAGGTGAACAAACCTCTCCTTGACAGAACTTCTAGACATTTTCAATATTGTAAATAATAATATGAATAACTTTGTTGTCTAAATTATTGATTTAATAATATAAAATATTATGCAGATGATACTGTGACAATAGTTGAATCAATAATATGAGAGATATAATGCAGTAATTACTGTAGCAATAATTGAGTATAATTGAGTGAGGTCTCACGTAAGCATCAATAATTAATACCGTGTGCTACTATGCTACCACGTGTATTACTGTACTTTTACTACCGGGTAGTTTAACAGTTTAACGGTAAAACTTTCGCCGTTATTTTTATAAAAAGATAATTTTGTTGTTTTCTAACTACGACAATACTTCCGTTGTGAGGTCCACCAATGATTGTGTCAGTGCATTTAATAATATTCCCCTCGTTAAAACTAATATTCCCCAACCAATCGAATATTATATAACCACTTGCTTACTTTAAAAAATTTATAAATATTACCCACAGCTATAACATTATATCATATCCACACCAAAATATTCAAAAATATATTTCGAGAGAAATTTAATCTTTATTCATGAAAGTTGGGATCTTACAACCTCCCATTCTTATGAAATTTCGTCCTCGAAATTAGGGTGCGTACCAGGTATGTCGAAGAGGTGAGGATACCTTGACTTCATTTCAGATTCTAACTCCCAGGTCATTTCCTCCACATCGTGGTTTTTCCACAAAACTTTGACTTGAGGTATAACCTTGGAGCGTATAATATGATCCTTCTTATCCAAGATTTTAATAGGTAACTCTTCATACGTTAAATCTTCCTCTATCTCGTCTGTTTCTAATTCAATAATGTGGTTCGGGTCTTTCACATATTTACGTAACATAGATATGTGGAAAATGTTATGAACACGAGACATAGTTGGTGGTAAGACGAGTCTATAGGCCACAGTTGCTACTCGTTCGAGGATTATAAATGGGCCAATGAATCTAGAATTAAGCTTTCCTCTCTTTCTAAATCTCGTAACTTCTTTCTATGGAGCAACACGTAACAACACATTATCTCCAATATTGAATTCCACGTATTTTCGATGAAGATCAGCATAACTCTTTTATCGATTTTGTGAGGTTTTTATACGTTGTCGGATCGTTTGAATCTTTTCCGTAGTCATACGTTCCAACTCTGGTCCCAACTACGTTGCTTCACCCACATCATCCCAGCATTCTGGAGAACGACACTTTCTTCCATACAACGCCTCAAATGGAGCCATGCCAATACTTTCTTGATAACTATTGTTGTAGGAAAACTCCACTAATAGTAATAACTTGTCCCAACTTCCCTTGAAGTCAAGGACACAGTGTCTTAATAAATATTCAAGTGTTTGAATAGTCATTTCCGACTGCCCGTCCGTTTGAGGATGATATGCCAAACTAAATCGTAAATCCGTGCCCATAGATTTTTACAAACTAACCCAAAATCTTGAAGTGAATCTTGGGTCTCGATCAGAAACTATGGATACTGGCATACCATGCAATCTTAAAATCTCGTTTATGTACATACTAGCAAGACGTTCAAGTGTATAAGTTTCTCGTATCGATAAGAAATGAGCAGACTTGGTCAATCTATCAACAATGACCCAAATCGCATCTATGCATTGAGAAACCTCGGGAAGACTAGTAACGAAATCCATGGTAATGTGCTCCCACTTCCATTTTGAAATTTTAAGTGGTTGCAATGGACCTTTTGGCACTTGATGCTCCGCCTTGACTCGTTGACAAGTTAGACACCTTGAGATAAACCACACTATCTCTCTCTTCATATTTCTCCACCAAAATGTATGTCGGAGATCACGATACATTTTGGTACTCCCAGGATGGATTGCAAACGGTGTGTTGTGCGCCTCCATCATGATTTTATACTTCAAGTCTGAATCATTAGGAACACAAAGTCTGGAGTTGACTCGAAGTATTCCTTCTTCATCGATTCTTGCTTCCGGAATAGTACCTTCTTGTACTTTCTTCCCTATACGCATCAGCTCCAGGTCTGTAGCTTGAGCAACTTTAACTTTATCGATTAAAGTCGGTTCTACTCATATATTCGCCATCATCACATGGGTCATTGGAGTCTTTAACTCTATCTCCATCCTTTGTAAGTCATACAAAATGGGCCTTTGCGTTGACAATATCGCACTCGTACCCGCATATGATCTTCTACTCAATGCGCTATACTACTACGTTCGCTTTTCCAGGATGGTATTGAATGGTATGATCATAATCTTTCAACAGCTCAAGCCATCTTCGTTGCCGCATGTTGAGTTCCTTTTGAGTGAAGAAATATTTGAGGCTTTTATGATCCTTATAGATCTCCACCTTCTCTCCATATAGGTAATGCCTCCAAATCTTAAGCGCAAAAACGACAGCGGCGAACTCTATATCATGAGTAGGATAATTCCTCTCATATTTTTTGAGTTGTCGTGAGGCATAGGCTATGACTTTCCCATGTTTCATGAGAACACATCCTAAACCTTTGCCTGAAGCATCACTGTAGATGACAAATCCCTCCAAGCCAGATGGTATTGTTAGATTAGGTGCTGAAATGAGTCTCCTCTTGAGTTCTTAAAAACTCTTCTCACATTCCTCTTTTCAACAGAATTTTGTATCTTTTTGAGTCAGCTGAGTTAATGGAGTAGTGATTCGAGAAAATCCTTCTACGAATCTCCGATAATAACCAGCTAAGCCGAGAAAGCTACGTACTTAGGTCATTGACTTCACGGGTTTTGGAGTATATGAGGATGTCATCAATAAAGACGACCACAAAGTGATCCAAATATTCCTTGAATACTCGGTTCATCATATCCATGAAGGCGCAGAAGCATTAGTCAATCCAAAAGACATGACTAGGAATTCATAATGCCCGTACCGAGTTCTGAAAGCCGTCTTTGGAATGTCATCGGTTTTAATCTTTAATTGGTGATATCCAGAACGATGATCAATCTTTGAAAAGAATTTAGCGCCTTGTAACTGGTCAAACAGATCATCAATACGAGGTAACGGGTACCTATTTTTGATGGTGACGTGATTCAACTCCCGATAATCATTACAAAGTCGCATACTTCCATCTTTCTTCTTCACGAAATAGAACATGAGCACCCCAAGGAGACATACTAGAACGAATGAAATCGATGTCAACAATTCCTGGTAGTTGGGTTTTAACTCCTAAAGTTCAATAGGAGCTATTCGATATGGGGCTTTGAAAATGGGTTTTATAACGATTGAAGGTCGATACAAAATTCAATTTCACGCTCGGGGTAGGCCAGAAGTTCTTGAGAATACGTCAGAAATTTATTAACAATAGAAATATCATTCAAATCGACGTATTTTATTTAAACTGTGATATGGGCTAAGAAAGCTCGACATCCATTTTTTAATAAACGAATAGCTTTATGGCTTGATATGAAAGTGATTGACTTTAGTGGTTTGGTTGCTTGAATTCGTATAATAGGTTGGTTAGGAATATGAAAGCTAACAACCTTACGAAAACAATCGATTTTAACATGATGAGTAGTTAACCAATCAATCCCTAAAATCACATCAAATGCATGTATTTTCAAAGAGGTAAGATTGACAGGTAACTTGTGGTTACCGATTTGAATCAAACAAGACTTATAAACAGTGGATGTAATGAAGGTTTCTCCCAACGGAGTTTCAACAGATAAATCAAAATCTAATTTCTCCGGAGTTAAATTTAAACGTTGAGCACAAGTAGGAGAAATAAAAGAATGGGTAGAACCAATATCAAATAAAGTATAAACTTCGCTAGAGTTTATGATTAGTGTGACGCCCCCAAAATAGGTATACATCACCCATTCTGAGTTGTCAATACATGGTACAGAAACAACTACAACTTTATTATTACAACAAGAAAACTGTGAGTTTAAATACAAATATTATCTTCTGTAGACAATATTTATACTCACATAAATCCTCATCACATTTATTGATACATTATTTTACAAAAAATGGTGAGGACTACTAAACAATCCTTTCTAAAACCTTCATTCCATACCCCGACTCGTACTCGCTTATATTCTCGCCTCCTGAGAAGAATGGAACAAAAAAGGAAAAGGGTGAACTCAACTAGCTCAAGAAGAATATTATGACTAAGATAATATACAACAAATTATCGTTAGTCTTCAACAGGAAAAAATTTAATAGAATACAATAGACAACAAATTTTCAATCAATATTCGCAATGAAATAATAATTCATTAGAAGAGTTAAGTAGAGAATGCAAACTACTATCTTCTATGTATGAATTAAAAAGTTCATCGCTCATCTTTTATCCCCGTAACAACAATCAATATACATCCGAATCAATTATTCATCTTTGCACCATGTGCCAAAGATATTCATCATTGGTCATGTTCATTTAAACACTGTTCATCTTTGCACCAAAGCCAAAGATATTAATCGATCGGTCATGTTCATCTCAACACTGCTCATCTTTGCACCATGTGCCAAAGATATTCTTCGAAATCATTCATCTTTGCACTACAGCCAAAGATATTCAATAATATCATCATTTAAGACCGAGGATGATGAAAAAAAATATTTTTAAAGAACGAATCCAAAGGAAACAAAATGACAAGGATTAAGGATTAAGGATTCGTACTTTGTTTTATCCATGTCCAACAATACCCCAAAAATAATCACGGTGGTGTAAAATTCAAGAATGATCAAAACATGGATACAATCAAAGCTAGTATCCAAAATAGATGTTTTGGACAAAAAGAAGAAATTTTATTTTTTGGTGAATAGTGCCGATATCGTGAATAGTGTCAAGATATCGTGAATAGTCAGATATCGTGAATAGTAAACCGACACCAAAAGATAGAAATTCCACAAAAACATCTTCACGCTTTCATTTAATAGTACTCGTGAATAAGAATCGTGAATAGTAACTCATGAATAGTAACTTGTGAATAAGAACTCATGAATAGTAACCCCGACATGAAAAAGTTCCAAATTTGATAAAAACTTCAGATCAACATTTCAAAGATAATGATATTGAAGAAATAATATCATTACTTAAAAAAAAATAATATCCCTTACCTCAAAGAATCAATTGCCGGAAGGAAAGGCTCAAGTGATTTGAATGAAACTTGTAATCGATCAAAGAACTCTCAAAGTATCTAAATACTCACAAAATACGCCAATAATATAGAGAGAAAGAGAGAAAACTTTGTTTCTAGTGTGATTTTCAATTCTAACTTAGCCCTCTATTTATAGAAAATGTTAGCTGTACCAAAGCAGACTTTGACACACACCGATGGCTTTTACACCGCTACTATTGCCACCCACCACATTTGAAATAAAATTCAGCACATTTCTTCACCAACCACAAGTGGGGCCCACTCAATTCTAGAATTTTCCACCAAAATCAATTATAAACCTAATTTAATTCCGAATCCGACACCTCTTAAAATTCACAACAAATCATTTGTACATTTTTAACGCTCAAAATTTGTTGACATATACTCAACTTATGTATGTATAACATACCCAAAAATTACCACAATCCAACGGTCGGATTAAAAATTATAACCCCATTAATATATCTCAAAACCCCCGATTTGATTTTTAATACCTCCAATCCGATAAAATACCGATAAAACACCTCAACAATAATTTCTTCATTTATAACCACATAAATAAATCCATCATTTATATCCACATAAAATAAATATTTTTTATCATATGAATCAATAATTAATTATTCACAAATAATATTACGTAGAATCACAATTATGACAACCAAAGTAGCTTCGAGAAAGAGGGGCTTTTCCGATAAGGATTTCTCCATCTTGCAAGCAATTAGGTGACCAAACCTCTCCTTGATGTAACTTTCTAGACTTTGCCAATAATGCTATCTAATAATATTATTCAAATAATATGAATTATTGATCCGATAATAGAGATAATGTGCGGTGACAATTATTGAACAACAATAATATAAAATATCAACGCAAAGAATTATTGAATCAATAAAATAAAATATTGAACAAGAATTCACCGTAAAAATTATTGAGTAGTGCCTTCACGTAAGGATCAATAATTCAACAATCTTGTGCAATACCGTAAAGCATCGTGCAACCACGCCAGACATTGTATTTTAACCACCGGGTATTCCAACAAATCTTAATCTGTAAATAAATTACGCCGTTATTTTTAACCAACTTATATTTGTCGCTTTTCTTCATCCAATCGCTTCCGTTATGGGGCCCTACACATGGTCTGCTATTGGTCATAATTAATATTCTGACACAGCATTTAATATTCCATTTACCAAACGAATATTCCCCAATAAAATGAATATTTTATAACCACTTGCTTATTTTGAAATATTTATGATTTAACCCTTAACTATCCACATTAATCAAATCAACCCTTACTATTTCAAAATAATAAATAAAGGAAATTCCTTTTATTTAAAAAATTTCGGTCTTACAACCTCCTCCTTATGAAATTTCGTCCTCGAAATCGACGACGCACTGTGTGTTTCAAAAGGTGAGGATACCTCGCTTTCATTTCCTTTTCCAATTCCTGTGTCATTTCCTCTATAGCATGATTCCTCCACAAAACTTTAACTTGTGGTATGACTTTTCTTGGCGTGGGACATGCTCCTTCCTATCCAAGATCTCGACAGTACCTCCTCATACGTTAAGTCTTCTCGCTATATCTCATCCGGTTCTAACTCAATAACGTGGTTCGGGTCTTTCACATATTTACGGCATGATATGTGAAACACATTATGAACACGTAGACATACTTTGAGGTAACGCAAGTCTATAGGCTACATTTCTACTCTGGTCAAGAATTTGAAATGGACCAATAAATCGTGGATCGAGCTTTTCCTCTTTTCCCAAATCTTGTAACTCCCTTCCATGGAGCAACTCGCAACAATACATGATCCCCTACATTAAATTCCACGCCCTTTCGATGAAGATCCTCATAACTCTTTTTGTCGATCTTGAGCCGCTTTGTATACGTTGTCGAATTATTTGGATCTTTTCGGTAGTCATACGTATTAACTCAGTCCCAACAATGTTGCTTCACCCACCTCATCCCAACATATTGGAGAACGACATTTTCGCCCATATAATGCTTCGAATGGAGCCACACCTATACTTGCTCGATAATCTGTTGTTGTAGGAGAATTCCACCAATGGTAAATACTTATCCCAACCGCCCTTGAAGTTCAGGACATGAGTCTTAATAAATCTTCAAGAGTTTGAATAGTCCTCTCTGATTGTCGGTCTGCTTTGGGGATGGTATGCTTTAACTAAATCGCAAATCCGCGCCCATAGCTTTTTGCAAGCTAACCCAAAATCTTGAAGTGAATCTTGGGTCACGATCCAAACTATGGATACGTGCATGCCATGCAACCTCACAATCTCATTTACGCATATACTAGCAAGACGTTCAAGGGAATAAGTCTCCGATTTCGGCAGAAGAAATGAGCAGCGATTTGGTTAATCTATCAACAATAACCCAAATAAGATTGATGCCTTGAGAAACCGTAGGAAGACCGAATCTAAATCCATGGTAATGTGTCCCACTTCCATTCCGGAATCTCAAGTGGTTGCAATCGGACCCTTAGGTACTAGATGCTCCGCCTTTACACGTTGACAAGTTAAACACATCGATATAAACTTTGCAATCTCTCTCTTCATATTGTTCCACCAAAATGTATGTCAAGATCACGATACATTTTAGTACTTCCAGATGGATTGCAAATGGTGTATTGTGTGCTTCCATCATAATCTTGTACTTCAAATCGAGTCGTTAGAACACAAAGTCTAGAGTGGACTCAAGTATTCCTTCTTCATCAATTCTCGCCCTAATAGCTCCTCTTGTACTTTCTTCTTCATACGTGATCAGCTCCGAAGTGGGTGGCTTGAGCAACCTTAACTTTTTTCTATTAAAGTTGGCTCTACGCAGATACTTGACATCATCGCACCTCGTCTCGCATATGATCTTCCACTCAATCGCCGCCTACCACGTCGCTTTTACTGTGATGGTATCAATAGTGTGGTCGTAGTCTTTCAATAGCTCGAGCCAATGTCATTGCCAGATGTTGAGTTCTTTTTTGAGTGAAGAAATATTTAAGGCTTTTATGGTCCGAATATATCTCCACTTTCTCCCCATATAGATAGTGCTCCATATCTTTAAGCTGAAACGATCACGCTAACTCTAGATCATTAGTAGGATAATTCCTCTCATACTCTTTAAGTTGTCGCGAGGCATAGGCTATGACTTTCCCACGCCGTTGCATGAGAACACATCCTAACCCTTTGCTCGAAGCATCATTCAGATAACAAATCCATCCGAACCGGATGGTATTGTTAGAAACAAAAGAAATAAGTCTCCTCTTAAGCTCTTGGAAACTTTTCTCATAAGATTCTTATTCCAAACGAATTTCAGATCCTTTCGAAAGTTAATTTGAGTTAATGGAGTAGCGATTCGAGAAAACCCTTCCACTTAATCTCCGATAATAACCAAATTTAAGCCCAAAAGCTACGACTTCATCACCGACTTTTGCTGTTCAACTTCAGATACTTCCGTAAGACCCCAACTTTTATATAAATAAAGATGAATTTTTCTATAAATATTATTTTTGAATATTATGGAATAAATTTGATATAATGTTATAGTTGTGGGTAATATTTATAAATTTTGCAAAGTATGCAAGTTGTTATAAAATATTCGTTTGGTCGGGGAATATTCTTTTTGTTAGGGAATATTCGCATAATGGCTCAATCATTGGTGGACCCCACAACATTATTGTCGGATTGTGAAAATGACAAAAATATTTTATAAAAATAATAACTATGAGGTGTTACCGTTAAAACTGTTGAACTACCCGGTGGTAAAAGTACGAAGAATACGCGCGTGGTTGCATAAGAGCACTTACAGATTGATTATTGATGCTTACGTGAGAAGTCACTCACTATGCTCAATTATTGCTACAAGAATTGCCGTGATCATATCTCTTATATTATTGATTCAATTATTGTCACAAAGATCATCTCAGTATAATATGTTATAGTATTAAATCAATAATTGAGACGACAAGTTATAAATGATTAATAATTATTGAAAGATTAAATATGTGTTATGATTTGTGGTAAGTTTGATTATTTTATGGGGGGGCTCATATGTCATCATCTAAGAGTCTCTTCATCAATAGTAATTACCCTTGTGAATAGTATTTACCTTCGTCAATAGTAATTACCCTTGTGAATAGTATTTACCTTCGTCAATAGTAATTACCCTTGTGAATAGTATTTACCTTCGTCAATAGTATTTACCTTCGTTAATAGTAATTACCTTTACCGACGTCGAACCACTTGTCGCTTCACATTACAAAGCGCCGAACCACTTGTCGTTTCACATTACAAAGTCAAAACCGATTAAGTCAAGCCACTTGCTTTTCACTTCACTTTTGACGGTGCTAAGCTAGAAATCTTCTATAAATAGAGGCCTAGGGCTTCATTATTTTCATTTAATTCATTCAAGCTATAGAGAGAGAAAGTATAGAGAATAAGAGAGAAAGAAGAAGAGTATTTTGTTACTACACCGCCGTAAAGATTCAATCTCCTACCAAATGTAAGGGGTGTTATTCTTTCTTATTCATGAAGAGAACTGTTGTTATTCCATCGCTTATTATTCTCATTGGAATAACTTTTGTATAAGTGGTTTACCCTATACTTGGTGACATTCTTCTATTATTCGTTGGAACATCCCGGCTCGTGTGTTTTACACCGGACACGGGTTCCGTCTTTATCATTCTGTTGGAACATCCTCATGCATGTGTTTTACACCGGACCGTTTAAAATCTTTATTATTACGTTGGAACATCCATGTCGTGTGTTTTACACGGATTCGGTTCCGCCTTTTTTATTATTCATTGGAATATCCTATATCATGTGTTTTACACGGATCTCCGTTCCATCTTTATTATTCTGTTGGAACATCCACGCCGGTGTGAATTTCACCGACTTTCGTTCCGTTATTTATTATTCTCGTTAGAATAACCTTTATGCATGCGGTCTATCGCATGCATGGTGATTTCTTTTGTTATTCCATTCTTTATTATACCCAAATAAGTTAAAACTTTGACTTCTATACTCCATGAAATTAGTAGAATATCCTCGATATTTGCGTTTCATCAAGTATCTTTTCATGGAAATATTCTTCCGATCATTCTGAATTTTACTCTACAAAACAAAGATCATGTTGACAATTTGGACGTTAATAATTCCTCGGATAAAATAATTCTTGAACTTGTTTTATTGAATTCTTATATCATTGTCATCATCCTCATGTTTATATTTTTTGAAAGTCATCGTGGCCTGTGTAGTGCATAGATGACTTGGGTATGATTATGACCGAGAGACTATTCGGTGTAATCATGACCGTAATGTTACAAATGATGTGATAAAAATCCTCAAATGGTAGTAGTACATCGATGGACGATGTTGTTGGCATGATCATGACCATTAATGAATACACAAATATTCTTGGCCCGTAGTGCATGAATAATTGTGGTCGTGATACTAAAGAATATCCTTGGCCAGAAAAGTGCGAGGGGTGATTCGATGATGTGGAATATTTATTAAAGTCGAGTCTAAAACTATAACAATGATGAAAAACCTTTTAAAACCTAAAAGATAGTAGACTTTATTTTCTACTTGACTTTTTTAATGGATCAGATATTCCACCGCAGCTTAAACCTGGTTGTCTATTGTATTTTATCAGTTTAACATTATTGAAGACTATTGATAATTTATTCTGCATTATCTTAGTCATAATATTTCTTACTGGGCTAGTTGAGCTCACCCTTTCTTTCACTGTTCTCTTCAGGAAATGATAATATAGCTGGGACGAGTCGGGGAAACGAGTGATGGTCCTGAAGATAGCATTAGTAGTCCTCACTATTCTGTAAAATAGTGTGATAATAACTGTAATGAGGACTTTTGTTTGAGTTTGTATAATATCTAGTAGACGATATTTGTATTTAAACTCACAGTTTATGTCGTATTGCATACCATGCTTATGTTAATAAGTTGTATTTAAATTCGTACCATGTAAGTGGCGACTCAAGATGGGTGATGTATACCTATTTTTGGGGGCGCCACGGTTAGTATCGAGCTTAGGATGTGATCCACGGCTAAGATGTGAGAATAGTACTAGGAGGGAGAGACGGGGAATACCTTCGCTAGTAGTATGACCTACCTAAGTTTATGTGCTATTTTATTGGTTGGTCGGGAAGATAAGGATAATTTGTTATATGTCAATTAACCTTTTGTTTTGTGGCGAAGATCTCGAAAATGACATCCGAGAATGTTGAGAATAGCAATGGGAGCGTGAGCGATCGTTGATTCACCACATATCAATAATCAAGATAATGTGCATCGGGAAGGCGACAATCCTCATGCAAACAACAACACCGACCAAATGACAAATGATCAAATGTTCAGAGGCTTTTATGTAATTTATGCAACAAAGAAAGAGAGCGACTCTCGCCCAAAACGTAGGTGGAAACACGGAACTCTCTCGGCGGTCACCGCTAAACAATTTAAGGAGCCGGGACCACTCACGGAGTTTAAGGAGAGCCAAAACCACTTACAGCGCGGAAGCATGGATAAATGATTACCAAGATATTTGATGTCTTGGGATGCTCCGAGGAGCAAAAGGTTCCCTTGCCGCCTTTTGTTATGTCATATGGAGAGGCGGATTCTTGGTGGGAATTCCAGAAACGTACTCAACCAAATTGTCTGCATCAAGATATCTTGGGAGAAGTTCCGGGAGTCGTTTCAACGACAAATACTTTCCACGAAAGTATTCGCCACATGAAGGAGGTGGAGTTTATCAAGTTGGAACAAAACAATATGACCAGTGTCGCAATACGAGGCAAAATTTTGCGGAGTTATCACTATTTTCGTCCACTTGGTGGATAATGAAGAGAATGGCACGAATGTTTTTAAGAGGTTTGAAGCGGGAGATACGCCAACATCTTATTTCTCATAAACCGTGTTTGTATTCAGATGTTGTAAATAGGGCTCGCTTAGTGGAGCGCGATAATGAGTCAACGAGAATAACTAAAAGAGAAGCGGTAACAAAAATTATAATACCAGCGAGAATAGTCATAGAGGCGGTGACAACAAGCGTGGAGGGAATCAACAAAGGCGAGATATGGTAACCACTTGGTGGTAATCGAGGCCAAAACAATAAGAATGGACATTTCAAGAAAAGGAGATTCAACAATGATGGAAAGACGCCAAAGACCAAAGACCCATTGTTAAGGAAGGAGAAAGACCACCTATCATATGCTTCAAATGCGGAGGAGAGGGACACATCATCAAAGCTGCACATGTCAGTCAAAGCATGTTATAATTGTGGAAGAGAAGGTCACTTAGCTCGATTTTGTGCCATCAAGAGAAGACAAATTCAAATTTAGGATGGAGGCACCAAAGGCCATCCCGGAAAATTCAAAACCCAGAAGGTAAGTGAGGAGAGCATTTGTTGTGACCTCCCAAAGAGCAAGGAATCCGAATGAGGTCATCACGGGTAAGCTTATCATAAACTCTAATGAAGTCTATACTTTATTTGATCTGGGTTCTACCCATTCTTTTATTTCTCCTACTTGCGCTCATCGATTAAATTTGACTCTGGAGAAATTAGACTTTGACTTATCTGTGGAAACTCCGTTGGGAGAAACCTTCATTACATCCAATTGCTTATAAGTCTTGTTTTGGTTCAAATCGGTACCCTCATATTACCCGTCGATCTTATTTCATTAAAATACTTGCATTTGACGTGATTCTAGGGATTGATTGGTTAACTACTTATCATGCAAAAATTGATTGTTTTCGTAAGGTTGTTAGCTTTCATATTCCTAATCAACCTATTATGCGAATTCAAACGACCAAACCATTAAAATCAATCACGGTCATCTCAAGCCATAAAGCTATTCGCTTATTGAAAATGGATGTCGCTTTCTTAGCTCATGTCACGATTTAAATAAAAAATACGCCGCTTTTAAACGATATTCCTATTGTTAATAAATTTCCGACGTATTCTCAAGAACTTCTGGCCTACCCCGGGCGTGAAATTGAATTTTGTATCGACCTTGAACCCCAGACAAAACCTATTTCCAAAGCCCCATATCGAATGGCTCTATTGAACTTCAGGAGTTAAAGACCCAATCGCAGGAATTGTTAGACATTGGCTTTATTCGTCCCAAGTACTTCTCCTTGGGGTGCTCTGTTCTATTCGTGAAGAAGAAAGATGGGAGTATGCGACTTTGTATTGATTATCGGGGAGTTGAATCATGTCACCATCAAAAATAGGTATCCATTGCCACGTATTGATGACTGTTTGACCGATTGTGAAGGAGCTAAATTCTTTTCAAAGATTGATCTTCGTTAGGATATCACCAATTGAAGATTAGAACCGCCGACATTCCAAAGACGGCGGCCGTAACTCCTAAGACGGGCATTATGAATTCCTAGTCATGTCCTTTGGATTGACTAATGCTCCTCCGCCTTCATGGATATGATGAACCGAGTATTCAAGGAATATTTAGATCACTTTGTGGTCGCGTCTTTATTGATGACATCCTTATTTATTCCAAAAGCGCGTGAAGATCATGAAAGCAACACTTGAGGTCGACACTCCAAAAGCTTCGTGAATATAAGCTTTATGCCAAGTTGAAGAAATGCGAGTTCGGCTTGAAGAAGTAGCATTCCTTGGGCACGTGGTATCAAGTCATGGAATATCATTGACCCAAAGAAAGATTGAAGCTATTCAAAGCCGGGAACAACCTAAATCGATGACCAAGACGTAGCTTTCTCGGTTTAATGCTGGTTATTATCGGAGATTCGTGGAAGGATTTTCTCGAATCGCTATTCCATTGACTCGGTGACTCGGAAAGATACAAAGTTCGGTTGAGCGAAGAATGTGAGAAGAGTTTTCAAGAACTCAAGAGGAGACTTATTTCAAAGACTGATTCGACAATACCATCCTGCTCGGGAGGATTTGTCATCTCTGATGATGCTTCGGCAAAAGGTTGGGATGTGTTCTCATGCAACATGGAAAAGTAATAGCCTATGCCTCATGACAACTCAAAGAATATGAGAGGAATTATCCTACTCATGATCTAGAGTTAGTAAATTGTTATCTTTGCACTTAAAATTTGGAGGCATTACTTGTATGGGGAGAAAGTGGAGATCTTTACGGATCATAAAAGCCTCAAATATTTCTTCACTCAAAAGGAACTCAACATGCGACAACGACGTTGGCTTGAAGCTGTTGAAAGATTATGATCATACCATCCAATACCATCCTCGAAAAGCAAGCGTGGTAGGCGACGCGCATGAGTAGGAAATCATATGCAAGTACAAGTGTGATATTGTCAACGAAAGGCCCATTTTGTGTGACTTGCAAAGGATGGAGATAGAATTAAAGACTGAGGACGATGTGATGACAAATGAGTATCTGAGTAGAACCGACTTTAATTGATAAAGTTAAAGTCTTTCAAGCTATAGACACAGAGCTGATGTGTATGAGGAAGAAAGTGCAAGAAGGTGCTTTATCTAAGGAAGCAAGAATCGATGAAGAAGGAATACTTGAGTCAACTCCAGACTTTGTGTTCCTAACGACCACGATTTAAAGTATAATATCATGATGGAAGCGCACAACACACCATTTGCAATCCATCTCAGGAGTACCAAAATGTATCATGATATTCTGGCCATACATTTTGGTGGAGCAATATGAAAGAGAGATAGCATTTGTTTATCTCAAGGTGTCTAACTTGTCAACGAGTTAAAGCGGAGCATCAAGTACCAAAAGGTCCATTGCAACCACTTGAAATTCCATAATGGAAGTGGGGAGCACATTACCATGGATTTCGTTCACGGCCTTCCTAAGGTTTCTCAAGGCATTGATGCGATTTGGGTCATTGTTGATAGATTGACCAAGTCCGCTCATTTCTTACCGATAATGAGAAACTTATACACTTGAACGTCTTGCTTTCGTATGTACATAAACGAGATTGTAAGACCGCATGGTATGCCCGGTATCCATAGTTTCGATCGAGACCCAAGATTCACTTTACGATTTTGGGTTAGTTTGCAAAAAGCTATGGGCACAGATTTTACGATTTAGCTCTAAGATATCATCCTCTCAGACAGAGACGGACAATTGGAGAGGACTATTCAAACTCTTGAAGATCTATTAAGACTCCGTGTCCTTGATTTCAAGGGGAGTTGGGACAAGTTCTTACCATTGGTGGAGTTTTCCTACAACAACAGTTATCAAGCAAGTATTGGCATGGCTCCATTCGAAGCATTGTATGGAAGAAAGTGTCGTTCTCCAGTATGCTGGGATGAGGTGGGTGAAGCAACGTTGTTGGGACCGGAGTTGGTACGTATGACTACGGAAAAGATTCAAATGATCCGACAACGTATAAAAACCTCACAAAATCGACAAAAGAGTTATGCTGATCTTCATCGAAAGGACGTGGAATTCGATATAGGAGATCATGTGTTGTTAAGAGTTGCTCCATGGAAAGGAGTTACAAGATTTGGAAGGAGAGGAAAACTTAATCCTCGATTCATCGGTCCATTTTTAATCCTCGATCGAGTAGGAACTGTGGCCTATAGACTCGCATTTCTGTAAATATGTCTCGTGTTCATAACGTTTTTCACATATCTATGTTACGTAAATATGTGAAAGACCGAACCATATTATTGAGTTAGAACCGGGACGAAATAGCGGAAGATTTGACGTATGAAGAGGTGCATTGTTCAAATTTTGGATAAGAAAGAACATATTCTACGCTCCAAGGTTATACCTCAAGTCAAAGTTTTATGGAGGAACCACGATGTTGAGGAAATGACTTGGGAGTTAGAATCTGAAATGAAATCAAGGTATCCTTACCTCTTCGACATACCAGTAACGAACCCTAATTTCGAGGGCGAAATTTCATAAGAAGGGGAGGTTGTAAGACCCCAGCTTTTATAAATAAAGATGAATTTTTCTATAAATATTATTTTTGAATATTATGGAATAAATTTGATATAATGTTATAGTTGTGGGTAATATTTATAAATTTTGCAAAGTATGCAAGTTGTTATAAAATATTCGTTTGGTCATTTGGGAATATTCTTTTGTTAGGAAATATTCGCATAATGGCTCAATCATTGGTGGACCCCATAAACATTATTGTCGGATCGTGAAAACGATAAAAATATTTTTATAAAAATAATCTACGGAGGTATTTACCGTTAAAACTGTTGAACTACCCGTTGGTAAAAGTACGAATGTCTGGCGTGGTTCGCATAAGTAGTACACACGGTATTGATTATTGATGCTTACGTGAGAAGTCACTCACCTATGCTCAATTATCTACTCTGATAATTGCCGCATCATATCTCTTATATTATTGATTCAATTATTGTCAAGATTATCATCTGTATAATATGTTATAGTATTAAATCAATAATTGAGACGACAAGTTATAAATGATTAATAATTATTGAAAGATTAAATATGTGTTATGATTTGTGGTAAGTTTGATTATTTTATGGGGGGGCTCATATGTCATCATCTAAGAAGTCTCTTCATCAATAGTAATTACCCTTGTGAATAGTATTTACCTTCGTCAATAGTAATTACCCTTGTGAATAGTATTTACCTTCGTCAATAGTAATTACCCTTGTGAATAGTATTTACCTTCGTCAATAGTATTTACCTTCGTTAATAGTAATTACCTTTGCAGACGTCGAACCACTTGTCGTTTCACATTCTGAGCGCCGAACCACTTGTCGTTTCACATTACAAGGCGTCAAACCGTCAAGCCACTCGCTTTTCCTCACACACAACGGTGCTAAGCTAGAAATCTTCTATAAATAGAGGCCTAGGGCTTCATTATTTTTCAATTAATTCATTCAAGCTATAGAGAGAGAAAGTATAGAGAGAATAGAGAGAAAGAAGAAGAGTATTTTGTTACTACACCTTCTTTGCAAATATTCAATCTCCTACCAAATGTAAGGGGTGTTATTCTTTCTTATTCATGAAGAGAAGCTGTTGTTATTCCATTGCTTATTATTCTCATTGGAATAACTTTTGTATAAGTGGTTTACCCTATACTTGGTGACATTCTTCTATTATTACATTGGAACATCTCGTGCGTGTGTTTTACAGGATTGGTTCCGTCTTTATCATTCTGTTGGAACATCACATGCATGTGTTTTACAGGACTGGTTAAAATCTTTATTATTCTGTTGGAACATCACATACGTGTGTTTTACAGGACTGGTTAAAATCTTTATTATTCTCGTTGGAATATCTATCATGTGTTTTACACCGGATCTGGTTCCATCTTTATTATTCTGTTGGAACATCCTGTTTCGGTGTGAATTTCACACGACACAGTTCCGATTATTTATTATTACATTAAGAATAACTTTATGTAATGGGATCTATCGCATGCATGGTGATTTCTTTTGTTATTCCATTCTTTATTATACCCGGTTGGTTAAAACTTTGACTTCTATACTCCATGAAATTAGTAGAATATCCTTGATATTTGCGTTTCATCAAGTATCTTTTCATGGAAATATTCTTACGATCATTCTTGAATTTTACTCTACTACAAAACAAAGATCATGTTGACAATTTGGACGTTAATAATTCTGGATAAAATAATTCTTGAACTTGTTTTATTGAATTCTTATATCATTGTCATCATCCTCATGTTTATATTTTTTGAAAGTCAATACGGCACGTAGTGCATAGATGGACTTGGTATGATTATGACGAGAGACTATTCGATTGTAATCATGACCGTAATGTTACAAATGATGTGATAAAAAAAATCCTCAGTGGTAGTAGTACATTGATGGGACGAGTTGTTGGCATGATCATGACCATTAATGAATACACAAATATTCTCGGCCGTAGATGTAATGAATAATTGTGGTCGTGATACTAAAGAATATCCTTGGCCAGTAGTGCGGGGTGATTCGATGATGTGGAATATTTATTAAAGGCGAGTCTCGGCTATAATGATGATGAAAAACCTTTTAAAACCTAAAAGATAGTAGATTTTATTTTCTACTTGACTTTTTAATGGATTGCATATTCATTGTAGATTAAACCTGGTTATCTATTGTATTTTATCGGTTTAACATTATTGAAGACTATTGATAATTTATTACGCATTATCTTAGTCATAATATTTCTTCTTTGGGCTAGTTGAGCTCACCCTTTCTTTCACTGTTCTCTTCAGGAAATGATAATATAGCTGGGACGAGTCGGGGAAACGAGTGATGGTCCTGAAGATAGCATTAGTAGTCCTCACTATTCTGTAAAATAGTGTGATAATAACTGTAATGAGGACTTTTGTTTGAGTTTGTATAATATCTAGTAGACGATATTTGTATTTAAACTCACAGTTTATGTCGTATTATACCACGGCGAGTTATGTTAATAAGTTGTATTTAAATTACGTACCATGTAAGTGGCGACTTAAGATGGGTGATGTATACCTATTTTTGGGCGTCATACATGTACTTCAATCTTCGCCGGATCAACAGATACTCCATGTTTTGACACCACATGCCCAAGAAAGGCTACTTCCTCAAGCCGTAACTCGATTTCTTCAATATGGCATATAGTTGGTTTTCACGAAGCCTTTGGAGTACCGACTTCAAATGGTGCTCATGATCTTCACGGCTTTTGGAATATATAAGGATGTCATCAATAAAGACAACAACGAATTGATCCAAATATTCCTTGAATACTCGGTTCATCATATCCATGAAAGTCGCGAGGAGCATTAGTTAGTCCGAAAGACACGACTAAGAATTCATAATGCCCATACCGAAGTTCGAAGGCGTCTTTGGAATATCCTCGGATTCTAATTTTCGGTGATGATATCCGTAAGCGAAGATCGATTTTGAAAAGAATTGTGCCCCTTGCAATCGGTCAAACAAGTCATCAATACGAGGTAGAGGATACCTATTCTTGATGGTGACATGGTTCAATTCGATAGTCAATACAAAGTCGCATACTCCGTCTTTCTTTTTACAAATAAAACAGAGCACCCCGAGGAGATGTACTTAGGGCCGAATGAAACCGATGTCCAACAATTTCGTAGTTGGACCTTTAACTCCTGAAGTTCAATAGAGCCATTCGATATGGGGGTTTTAGAAATGGGCTTTGTGCGGGTTCAAGATCAATAAAGAATTCAACTTCACGCTCGGGGTAGGCCAGGAAGTTCTTCGTGAAATACGTCGGAAAGTCAATAACAACAGAATATTATTCAAATTTGACGTGTCTTTATTCAAATCCATAACATGGGCTAAGAAAAGCTTGACATCCGATTTTTTCAATAAACGAATAGCTTTATGATTAGATATGATAGTGATTGATTTTAATGGTTTAGTTGCTTGAATTGCATAAACGGGTTGGTTAGGAATATGAAAACTAACAACCTTACGTAAAATAATCAATTTTGGCATGATGAGTAGTTAACCAATCAATCCCTAAAATCACATCAAAAGCAAGTATCTTTAAAGAGATAAGGTCAGCGGGTAAGGTGATGGTGCCAACTTGAATCAAACAAGATTTATAAGCAGTGGATGTGATGAAAGTTTCTCCTAACGGAGTTTCCACAGATAGTCAAAGTCTAATTTCTCGAGTCAAGTTTAAACGTTGAGCACATGCGGGAGAGAGATAAATGAATGGGTAGCACCCAGATCAAGTAAGGTATAAACTTCGCAAG
The DNA here is from genome assembly GCA_020205615.1 of Panax quinquefolius. Lineage (NCBI taxonomy): Eukaryota > Viridiplantae > Streptophyta > Magnoliopsida > Apiales > Araliaceae > Panax > Panax quinquefolius. Next base: position 123,423 of record JAINUW010000224.1, read on the forward strand.
AATTTATAAATAGCTTACCCGTGATCACCTCGTTTGGGTTCTCGCATTATGACCGATCCACAACAAACGCTCTTCCCAGAATCGTTGACTTTAACTTTTCCGGGACGATCTTTTGAGTCACCGGCCTCATTGAACTAGGTTTCGCTATCGTATAATCTCGAGCGATATGTCCTTCCTTTCCACAACTATAGCATACCTTGAACTGTTGTGTAGGCGGTTTGGACTGATATGTCCCTCTTTTCCGCATTTAGAAGATATGACCGGTGGTCGTTCTCCTCCCTTAGAACCCGATTCGTCACGACTGGCTGCCGTCTTCACATAGTCGTTGTTAAATCTCTCTTTTTAAAATCTCCTCCGACTCGCTTCTTCATTTTCATGACCATGATTACCACCAGAGTGGTTACCATTTCTGTCGTCTGTTTCTTTCTCCTTGCAGTTATCATTATTACGTTGATCGCTATCTCTCGTACGATCCTGGTTATGGTCCCCTAAGTTGGACCGTACTTTCGTTATCTCGCTTCTAATAATTGAGCCCTGCTTTAACATCCGAATAAAGAGAAAGTTTATGAGAAATGAGATCTTGACGTATCTGGGTTTCAAACCTCTAAGAAACATCCGCGTCATCGTTCCTCATTCTCCACCAAATGAGGTGCAAACTGGATAACTCGCAAACTTTGCCTCGTCATCGAGACACCGTCGTGTTGTTTTGCTCTAATCGATGAACTCCACTTCCTTCATATAGCCCGAACACTTTCGTGAAAGTATTTGTCATTAAATAGTCTCTGAAATGTCTCCCAAGACATCTGTGAGTCATGGATTTGGATGGAGTACGCTTCACGCAGACTCCCACCGATAGTCTCCGCCTCGCCACGGAACATAAAGGTGGCGAATGGAACCTTCGTTCCTCCGTGCATCCCAAGACATCGAATATCTTGGTAATTTGTTTGACCCATGTTTCCGCCATGATCGGATCGGCTTTCCTTAAATTCTCGTGGTCCCAACTCTTTGAATCGCTTGGTTGTGACAACCGTGAATTGCTATCATTTCCTCCTGTATTTTGAACACGAGTCTCCTCGTCGATTTTGCATGAAGCTGCAAAAAACTTCTAAACATCCCTCGTTCATCATCCGCTCGAAGGGTGTTGTTCACGGAAGGAACATTGCCACTGTTGCGTTCTCCTCGTTGGTAAAGTACAGGCATCTCCACGGTCTCATTTACTCCATCGTTAATATTCTCATCGACATTCTCAAATACCGCCATAAAACAAGGGTTAATTAAGGAATTCAATATATCACATAATATCCCTATATCTTGACCAACTAACAAATAAGCTTAGGTAGGACACACTAGCGAAGGATTTACTCGTCTCTCCCTCCTAGTTCTATTCCCGATCTCCGCCGGAGAGATCATATCCCTAAGCTCGATACCAAGCATGGAGCGCCCCAAAATAGGTATACATCACCCATTCCGAAGTTGTCAATACATAGTACGTAAACAACTACAACTTTATTATTACAACAAGAAATCTGTGAGTTTAAATACAAATATTATCTTACAGACAATATTTATACTCACATAAATCCTCATCACATTTATTGATACATTATTTTACAAAATGGTGAGGACTACTAAACAATCCTTTCTAAAACCTTCATTCCATACCCCACTGCGTCTATTTATATTCTCGCCTCCGAGAAGAATGGAACAAAAGGAAAGGGTGAGCTCAACTAGCTCGATAAAGAATATTATGACTAAGATAATATACAACAAATTATCGTTAGTCTTCAACAGGAAAAATTTAATAGAATACAATAGACAACAAATTTTAAATCAATATTCGCAGATGAAATAATAATTCATTAGAAGAGTTAAGTAGAGAATGCAAAACTACTATCTTCTATGTATGAATTAAAAAGTTCATCGCTCATCTTTTATCCCCGTAATAACAATCAATATACATCCGAATCAATTATTCATCTTTGCACTACGTGCCAAAGATATTCATCGATTGGTCATGTTCATTTAAACACTGCTCATCTTTGCACTATGTGCCAAAGATATTAATCATCTGGTCATGTTCATCTCAACACTGCTCATCTTTGCACTACAGCCAAAGATATTCTTGAGAAATCATTCATCTTTGCACTGAAAAGCCAAAGATATTCAATAATATCATCATTTAAGACCGAGGATGATGAAAATATTTTTAAAGAACGAATCCAAATTGAAACAAAATGACAAGGATTAAGGATTAAGGATTCAGACTTTGTTTTATCCATGTCCAACAATACCCCAAAAATAATCACGGTGGTGTAAAATTCAAGAATGATCAAAACATGGATACAATCAAAGCTAGTATCCAAAATAGATGTTTTGGACAAAAGAAGAAATTTTATTTTTTGGTGAATAGTGCCAGTATCGTGAATAGTGTCAGATATCGTGAATAGTGCCGATATCGTGAATAGTAAATCCGACACCAAAAGATAGAAATTCCACAAAAACATCTTCACGCTTCATTAATAGTACTCGTGAATAAGAATCGTGAATAAGTAACTCATGAATAGTAACTTGTGAATAGTAACTCATGAATAGTAACCCCGATATGAAAAAGTTCCAAATTTGATAAAACTTCAGATCAACATTTCAAAGATAATGATATTGAAGAAATAATATCATTACTGAAAAAAATAATATCCCTTACCTCAAAGAATCAAGATTTTGGAAGGAAAGGCTCAAGTGATTTGAATGAAACTTGTCTTGATCAAGAACTCTCAAAGTATCTAAATACTCACAAAATACGCTCAATAATATAGAGAGAAAGAGAAAACTTTGTTTACGGTGTGATTTTCAATTCTAACTTAAAGCCCTCTATTTATAGGAAAATGTTAGCCTACCAAGCGAGATTTTGACTGCTACCGATGGCTTTACACCGCTACTATTGCCACCCACCACATTTGAAATAAAATTCAGCACATTTCTTCACCAACCACAAGTGGGGCCCACTAAATTCTAGAATTTTCCACCAAAATCAATTATAAACCTAATTTAGAATCCGACACCTCTTAAAATTCACAACAAATCATTCGTGCATTTTTAATCGGTTCAAAATTTGTTGACATATACTCAACTTATGTATGTATAACATACCCAAAAATTACCACAATCCAACGGTGGGATTAAAAATTATAACCCCCGCAATATATCTCAAAACCCCCGATTTGATTTTTAATACCTCCAATCCAGATAAAATATCGATAAAACACCTCAACAATAATTTCTTCATTTATAACCACATAAATAAATCCATCATTTATATCCACATAAAATAAATATTTTTTATTATATGAATCAATAATTAATTATTCACAAATAATATTATGTAATCACAATTATGACAACCAGCCGCTCCTCGTGAAAGAGGGGCTTTCAGATAAGGATTTCTCCTTCTTGGCGGCGCAATTAGGTGACCAAACCTCTCCTTCGACAAAACTTTCTAGACATTTCCAATAATGCTATCTAATAATATTATTCAAATAATATGAATTATTGATCCGATAATAGAGATAATGTGTGGAAGTGACAATTATTAAACAACAATAATATAAAATATCAACGCAAGCAATTATTGAATCAATAAAATAAAATATTGAGCAAGAACTCATCGTAAAAATTATTGAGTAGTGCCTTCACGTAAGGATCAATAATTCAACAATCATGCAATACCACATCTGGTAAAGCATCGCGTGCAACCACGCCAGACATCAGTATTTTAACCAACGGGTATTCCAACAGTCTTTAAGAATAACTACGCCGTTATTTTTAACCAACTAATATTTGTCGTTTTCTTCATCCAATCGCTTTCCGTTATGGGGCCCACACATGGTCATACTTGGTCATACGAATATTCCCGACAAGCATTTAATATTCCACGACCAAACGAATATTCCCCGACAAAATGAATATTTTATAACCACTTGCTTATTTTGAAATATTTGCGTATTTAACCCTTAACTATCCACATTAATCAAATCAACCCTTACTATTTCAAAATAATAAATAAAGGAAATTCCTTTTTATATAAAAAAATTTCGGGGTCTTACAACTAGCTTACCCGTGATCACCTCGTTTGGATTCCTCACTTTTTGGGAGGTTACGACAAATTCTCTCCCTTAAACTACCGATTTTGTCTTTTTTGGGACACCTTTTGATGCCTCTATCCCAACTGGACTTAATTTTGGTGCACGATAAAATCGGGTTAGGTGACCTTCTTTTCCACAATTATAACACTCTTTGGGATCATGTGACGCGTAGTTTGGACTGATGTGTCCTTCCCTCCATATTTGTAACATACGATCGGTATCGCTCTCCTTCCTTAACAACATGTGCTGGTGCTAACGTCTTTCCATCATTATTGAATCTCCTCTTCTTGAAATTTTCACTTCTATTATCTTGGCCATGATTACAACCGAAGTGGTTACCATTTCTGGCATGTTGATTCCCTCCATGTTTCTTATCACCGCTTCGATGACTGCTACCACTGGTATTATCGACTTTTCGGCTGCTCTCTCTTAGTTGGGTTGACTCATTATTGCGCTCCAATAACTGAGCCCTATTTACAACATCTGAATACAAACACAGTTTGTGAGAGAAGACATTGACGTATCTCAGGTTTCAAACCTCTTAGAAACATCCACGTCATTCTCTCCTCATTATCAACCAAGTGTGAAGCAAACCGGGACAACTCGACAAACTTGGCTTTGTACTGCAACACGGTCATATTGTTTTGCTCCAGTTCGATGAACTCTACTTCTTTCATGTGACGAATACTTTCGGGAAAGTACTTGTCGTTGAACAGTTCTTGGAACTTCTCCCAAGACATCTTCAGTGCGGTAGGTTGAGTACGCTTTTACTTAATTCCCACCAATCTGCCTCTGCCTCGCCGCAACATGAAGGTGGCAAAGGGAACCTTTTGCTCCTCGGAGCATCCTAAGATATCAAATATCTTGGTGATCTGCTTTATCCACGTCTCCGCCTTAAGTGATTTTGGCTCTCCAAAAACTCCGGTGGTCCCAGCTCCTTGAACTGTTTAGCGGTGACCATCCGAGATTTTCCAGTGATTCCCCTTGCATTTTGAACAGGAGCCGCTCTCGCCTGATGTTGTATAAATTGCATAAAGCCTTTGAACATCCCATCGTTCACCATTTCATCGGTGTTATTGTTTACCTGAGGATTATTGTCTTCCTGTTGCACATTATCTCGGTATTGATCGTTAAGTGAGTCAACGATCTCATGTGCTTCATTGCTTATCTCAACATTTTCGGATGCCATTTTCAACATCGCCACACAAAACAAGGGTTAATTGATATGACACATATTATCCCTATACTATGACCGACCAATTAAATACCAAATAAACTTAGGTAGGTTATATTAGCGAAGGAATTCCCCGTCTCTCCCCTCCTAGTTCTTGTTTCACATCTCAGCCAGAGATCATATCCCTAAGTTTTAATACCAACTGTGACGCCCCCAAAATAGGTATACATTACCCATCTTGGGTCGCCAAATACATGGTACTGGATACAAATACAAACTTAATTATACAACATGAACTGTGAGTTTTAATACAAATATTATCTTCTAGACTGTCAATGGATAGTGAGGGCTATTAATGCAAACATCTGGACTATTAATGCAATGGATAGTGAGGGCTATTAATGCAAACATCCGGACCATGGCCACCCGCTTCCGACTAGTCCCGCCACGTTCTCATTTTCTCTCAAGAGAACAATGAAAGCAAAAGGTGAACTCAACTAGCCCAAAGAAGAAATATTATGACTAAGATAATGCGAATAAATTATCATTAGCCTTCAACAGTGTTAAACTTATAAAATATAATAAACATCAAGTTTAACTGCAGCGGAACAAGCAATCCATTAGAAGAGTCAAGTAGAGCATGATATCTACTATCTTTTATGATTTAAAAAGTTTTCCATCAACTTTATCGCTGAGACTCAGCTTAATAAATAAGCTTAATAAATAAACCACATCATCGAATCATCCCTGCACCAAGACCAATGTTATTCATGTAATCATCAATGGTCATGACTATACCGAATAATCCCTGGTCATAATCATACCAACAACTATCCATCAATGAACTACAGGCCAATGAGGACTTTTACCACATCATTTGTAACATTACGGGTCATGATTATACCGAATGATCCCTGGTAATAGTCATACCAATCAACAGTTCATCTATGCACGTAAGTCAAAGATGACTTTCATTAAAATATAAGCATGAGGATGATGACAATGATATAAGAATTCAATAAAACAAGTTCAAGGACAAAATTTAAAGACTTTAATAATTTAATTTATCCAGAATTCAATAATGTTCAAATTGCCAACATGATACTGCTTTGTGGAGTAAAATTCAAGAATGATATTGTATCAAAAATGATTTGGACCGAAAAGAAATCAATTTTTATCATTAATAATACTTTGGGTGAATAGTACCTGGATGAATAGTACCCCGTGAATAGTACTTCAGGAATAGTATCCCGTAAATAATACTTTGTGAATAGTACTCGTGAATAGTACTTCGTGAATAATAATTTATGAATAATACTTTATGAATAGTACTTTTGTGAATAGTACCGTATAAATGAATAGTACTCATGGACAGTACTCCGGCATGAAAAGCTTAAAATTTAACAAGAATGTGTAGAAAATATCCTTGTGAAACGATACTAGATGAAGCGCAAATTTCAAGGATATTCTACTAATTTCACGGAGTATAGAAGCAATACTAATTTCTCTCTAGAGTGAGAGAGAGTTGAAAGTTGAGCCATGATCAAGTCTTAGCAAGCCAATAATAGAAAGCAAAGATCAAAAATCAAGATCAAAGCTAAAAAGGTATAAAACCCTAATTTTGAAAATCATGTGATTTTGTGTTAGATGTTGTTGTTAGATGTTTAGAAGTGTGTTTAAGGATGTTATTGAGTGATATATGATGTTATCCATAACATCTAGAAGCCAAAATCTAAGTTTTAAAAACTGGTCAATGATAAGTTGGTTTTATACCTACTTATCCGGTATCTTTTACTTGAATTAGTTGCTTATATTCATGTTTTTAGTTACTTTTCATGCATTTTGTGTTTATTTTGTAGATTTTATATTCATCTTCGTAGCTTTCTGGAACATCTTAAATCATTTCAATCGGAGTTCGGATGCAAGAGTTATGACCTTTGTACCAACGAACGTTGAACGTCACTGTTTTGGATGGCCATTTACATAGCTGTCACTTACAATCCAATTTCAGCCTTCATCCGTGCATTATTTCTCAATTATCAAAGAATGAAAGTTGTAGAGCTCGTCGATAGCTTCGATTTGATAGGTGGAAGGCCCCGTAAATTTTCCCGGATCAAAAGTTATGGTTATTTTACCGGAGGACACTGCAAGAGAAAATGGACATGCGGGCGCTGACTTTAGAGTTCATTTCTGCGCGACAACGCGACCCGGAGCCAAAAAACGTGAATTTTTTACTTGAGCGGCGCTACCAACTTCGAGCCAATTCTTACAGCGGTGTGACGTCGATGTTGACCAAAGTCGACTTTTCATTAAACAAAGGCAATTCAAGCGTAATTTGGAGAGGGTTCAATTAGGGCTTATATATTAGATTTATTTTTATTACGAAAAGCATATTCCTTGCTTGGGGGATTAATCTAGATTACATATGCTCTATTCTTCTCTTTCTTTTTAGATTAGATTAGAACCCTAGATTAGATTAGAGTGGAAGACTTGAAGCGATTGGAAAGCATGTAACGAATAATTTTTTTTTTGAGTTGTGATTTTGGGGACAGAATTCTTTTAAGGAGAGAAGGATGTAATGATCGAGGAATTTGTAATTTAATTTAAAAATATTTATTGAATTAAATAAATATTTTAAATAATTTAGTTGATGACAAAAATAAATATTTGATGAATTGTGATGAATTAATTTAGTAACTAAATTAATTAATGTTAATTGAATCGAGTAATGATAATTTTATTTGTTGGATTTAATTTAGGAGATAATTAAATTAAATCAATTGCTTAATATTTAAGAAATTAGTTAATTTAATGAATTGTTTAATTTAATGAAAATGAATAAATTAAATAAAGTGATGTGTCTAATTTATTAATTAAATTAGATATATAATTACTTATTAATTTTAAGTATAATGATAATAATAATTTTATTATTATTATAAGCTAAAATCAAAGTTATTTAATTAATTGAAGTAATGTGTGACAAGTGTAACTATATAATATAAATATTATTTAAATAATTTAGTTATGGGATTTATGTGTTCAGCCAAACATGGCCTTGTGGCCTTTGGCATTATTCCAACTGACGAGTCTTTCTATTCTTCTAACGTAAGGGAGCGTGGGAGTGGCTATATTTTCCTACGCGTATTGTTTCTAAGGTTTGCTAGATAACAGAGGAAGAGAGAATTGCTGAGTATTGAGGGTGAGGAATTGAGAGAAGAATCCTTGTGCGTTTGTCAAGGAAGGTAGAGATTCACCATCTTGTGCTAATCAAGAAGATTAAGGTATAATTCATTCATAAATCTCCAAGTTTTAGTTTTATATAAGTTTTCTGTAAATTTATTTTTTTTGGTTTTTTGTTCAAACGTTGTGTATATGGTAGGGTTAATATTGTAGAATCTGTAATCATCATGTATGCTTGTTATTTGTTATCAAATCGTGAGAATTTGGGTTGAGGAAGAAAATGAAAATAGTAGTGTTTACTATGTTAAAATATATCAACTATGGAGTTTTGGTTTTTAAACCGTGTTTTCAAAATTTAAGTTTTCTAAATTTTTTGTTTAGTTGTTTAAATTGGTACATATATGCTTGGTAATATTTATGTGTACTTTACATGGATTACACATGTTAATTGGTGTTAGAAATTAAGACTGAGTAACTTGGTTTTGTTTCTGGTTTTGGGTGTTATGTAATTGAGCCCCAGGTAAAATTCGGGTCCCAGTAACAAAAATAGGCCAAAAAGTTCGCTTCTAAGCGGGATTCGAGCCTTAGCACCGAATTCATTCGCACCCGACGCCATTGTCTCTGGCACGCCCTTAGGAAAAAGTGGTGCAGGTTGGGACGGTTTTGACCTTACGTAGTAAAAGGCCATAACATTTTCATACGAACTCCGATTGAGGTGATTCAAGATGATTCAAAAGAGGACGAATAGGCCTATAATTTTTATTCTTTAAGGTTTTCAATTTGAAATCGTTATGAAGGGTCAAAATGGCCATCTTTAGGATTGTTGTGTGTATTTGGAGCCAATCGGAGGCGTCGGGATGCTTAATGCAAGTGCAATCCTTTGTGTATTAGTATAACTTAATGATAACATGTTGGACATGTAATAGGATGTTGTATCAAGTTGTTAATGTGTATTTGGTGCAATGAAATGATCACTTAAGTAGTTGTAATAAAGCTAAAAAGTAATGTTCATGAAAAGATGCGATGTTGTTTAAACTTAAACTTAGTTAGTAGCTATACTAAAAGTAGAAAGCAACTTCGTGAAGGTAATGTTAGTGTAACTAATGTGTATTTTCAATACATATGGTATGTGTAGGACTTGGGGTGAAGCGTGAGTAGTGATTGTTTAAACTACACGAGGTAAGTTCCTAAACCTACTTTTATAATTGTCTGAGTTCTAAACCTTATCTCTTTACAATTGAGCAAGCTTTTGAACTTTGTTCTTTCTTTTCATATCGAACATAAGTTTCCATTCTATATTATTATTCGCAAGTTTCTAACATTCTTTATGAATTTGAGCAAGCTTAACCTATCTTGCGTATGTTTGTACTGCTTATATAACTTAATTCGTTACATTGAGCTTAGATTTAGTTTCCTAATTATTATTCAAAGCATATAATGTTCTAATACATTGATTCAAGGAGATTGTTTTAACTCTTCATAGCGCTTTGCATGTATATCATGATTACTCAATTATATATTATTGTTATTCAATCTTTGACATTGATAACCTTGTTCAAAGCTTTATCGTTGTATTAAACCTTCAAGTAGTAAGCAAACCTTTATTGATTGAATTAATCAATAAACCACATCATCGAATCATCCCTGCACCACGACCAATGTTATTCATGTAATCATCAATGGTCATTACTATACCGAATAATCCCTGGTCATAATCATACCAACAACTGTCCATCAATGAACTACAGGCCAATGAGGACTTTTACCACATCATTTGTAACATTACGGGTCATGATTATACCGAATGATCCCTGGTAATAATCATACCAATCAACAGTTCATCTATGCACATAAGTCAAAGATGACTTTCATTATATTATAAGAATGAGGATGATGACAATGATATAAGAATTCAATAAAACAAGTTCAAGGACAAAATTTAAAGAATTTAATAATTTAATTTATCCAATTCAATAATGTTCAAATTACAACATGATCTTTGCTTTGTGGAGTAAAATTCAAGAATGATATTGTATCAAAAATGATTTGGACCGAAAAGAAATCAATTTTTATCATTAATAATACTTTGGGTGAATAGTACCTGGATAAATAGTACTCCGTGAATAGTACTTCAGGAATAGTATCCCGTGAATAATACTTTGTGAATAGTACTGCGTGAATAGTACTTCGTGAATAATTTATGAATAATACTTTGTGAATATTACTTTTGTGAATAGTACCGTATAAATGAATAATACTCATGGATGATACTCACACAGCATGAAAAGCTTAAAATTTAACAAGAATGTGTAGAAAATATCCTTGTGAAGCGATACTAGATGAAGCGCAAATTTCAAGGATATTCTACTAATTTCACGGAGTATAGAAGCAATACTTTAACTGAATGAGGGTATAATCAGGAATACGAGACGAAATAATATTACTCACATACTAAAGAGTATGAAAGAAAATATTAGTCCTTATGAATACTGAACAAAAATAATATCCCTTACCTCAAAAGAAGACTGGATACTGGAATAATGAGGTAACAGACCTCTCTTCTTCTTTCTCTCTATAGATTCTCTCTCTATAATTGCTCTTGTGAGACTTAGTGAATTGGTGAGAATGAAATAAGAATGAGCTTCTATTTATAGGAAAATATAGTTTTGATAATTGCACGTTTTGGGGCTCGAAATATTACAGTATAATACATTTATCTTTTCCTTCATTTTTAATTTAGTCATGCAAGTATTATCAAACTTGAACCACCCCCCCAATAGTACATCATGTGAATTAATAGTTCTATACATGTGAAAATACAAATTACAGTATAGTACCTCCATCTATACCTCCATTTTTAACTTAGTTATGCAAGTATTATCAATCTTGCACCACCTCCCCTAATAGTACAAGAATGTGAATCAATAGTACACACATGTGAATAAATAGTTATAAGCATGTGAATTAATAGCAATTAATTGCTAATTTATTCGATTAATTACCTGATTGGTCAGTATAACTTCCAGACATCAATTATTATCGAAATAAATGTCGATTTCCATTAACACTAATAGTCCCAACATAATGGAACTATGAATTTCATCTTTAATTAACACGAACTTATTCATCATTAATATTATAACTCACAATATTTAACAACGAGTCGATTTCCTAAGGAAAGAGGGACTTTTCAGATAAGGATTTCTCTTTATTGGTAGCAATTAGGTGACCAAACCTCTCCTCGATGTAACTTCTAGACATTGTCAATATTGCAAATAATAATATGGATAACTTTTTTGTCTCAATTATTGATTTAATAATATAAAATATTATGCGATGATAATCTTGTGACAATAGTTGAATCAATAATATGAGAGATATAATGCAAGAATTAATTCTGTAGCAATAATTGAGTATAAGCGAGTGACTTCTCACGTAAGCATCAATAATCAATATCGTTATTGCTACTATGCAACCAATGCGTGACATTGTACTTTTACTACACAGTAGTTCAATAGTTTAACGGTAAAACTTTCCCAGTTATTTTTATAAAAAGATAATTCTTTCATTTTCTAACTACGACAATACTTCCATTACGGGGTCCACCAATGATTGTGCCGTCGTACGAATATTCCCTATTAAAAGGAATATTCCCCGACCAATCGAATATTATATAACCACTTGCTTACTTTGCAAAATTTATAAATATTACCCACAATTATAACATTATATCATATCCACACCATAATATTCAAAAATATATTTCGAGAGAAATTTAATCTTTATTCATAAAAGTTGGGGTCTTATATTATTGTCCTCAAAATGTAACACCACAATCCAAGTCACTGGACTGTGGTCAGGTTGCCACAACGTGATCAAACTATTAACAAATTAAGTATTAAAACATGTCTTAGAATGTATATCAAGAATGATCGGAGGAGAGGTATACAAAATCATAAACTAATAGTTCAAACAAAGTAGTTCATAATGTCTAAAAGAGCACACAATTGTTGGCAAACAAAGGTAGTTTACATTTGATAATTACAAATCAAAGTTTTTAAAATCTCTGTAAACCAAAAAATAACTACACAAGTTGTTGAAAAGAATAACGACGAGAGTTTGAGCTAAAATTTGATGGCCAATTATTTAACAAAAGATATAATTCAAATAGAATTCCAAGAAAGAATCCATCACATTCAACTAAACCCATCATCAACTTAAAAGTGGAATAGTTATCTACTTTGAAATGTTTTTGTTTTTCCAAAGATAACTAAGAAATGTCCAAAATAGTAATTGAGGAGTTATTGTTTGGTGTAAAGCACCATTACGAATACTTTATTATGCTTGTATTTGACTGAAACTCACAATCAAAATTCAAAAGGGATAACTTTGTGTAATAGGCTCACAATAGTATCAAGTGTTGAAGTACCTCCTTTTGCCACAACATACACAAATTTTAGGCTCACCAAATTAAACATATGCTACAAGAATAAGATGTTAGCTTCAATAAGGTGTCACTAACCTTTCTTCAGTCATTAAATACTACGACCATATTTAATCCTTGAAGGATTTTGCTTCCATAACGAAGATGTAATTAACTCATAGAAGAGATAATGCTTTAAGATAAAGTGTCAAGCTAAACCCCCAAGTTATGAAAATTTATTCATTAAAGCACTCTCCACAAGAGAATGATGAAAGCAAAAGAAAATATTCAGTTAAATCATAATGTAATAAAATTTATCCGTGCTTTGAACTCATAATGGTCCAAGTAAATCAATTGGAGAATAAAAAAAATAGCACCATATCAAGTAAGAATTACATTGGATATCATTCAAATCAAGTCCTTTACTTAAGCACTAGCTTGACTATACACTCACAACACCTTAAGTTTCAAACCGCAACCATTGGAACTTCCTTGTGTACGCATAATATATTAATGAATTATATCAGAAACCCCAAGACTTTGCAAGCACTTGACCTTTAAGTATCATAAATGTTTGGCACATATCAAGTCAGACAAAAAAATATGTGTAAAGGTAACCCAATAAGCAATAAGTAATCCTTACACACTCTCTCAAGAAATTTCACAAATAGCTAGTAGCTAACATAATCTCGCACTCAATCAATTTCATAAACACTTGATCTTATTGTGTTGTCTTACTATGTAAGACCCCAACTTATTATTAATGAAATTTAATTTTCTCTATTTATTATTTTGAAATAGTAAGGGTTGATTTGATTAATGTGGATAGTTAGGGGTTAAATACGAAAATATTTCAAAAAAAGCAAGTGGTTATAAAATATTCATTGTTATTAGGGGAATATTCGTTTGGTCGTGGAATATTCAGATCTTGTCGAGAATATTAAATGCGACCACGTAAGCGACCATGTGTGGGCCCATAACTGAAAGCGATTGGATGAAGAAAATGACAAATATAAGTTGTTTAAAAATAATTGGCGTAGTTATTACAATTAACACTATTGGAATACCGTATGGTTAAAACAAAGTAATACGCGTTGTTGCACAAGAAGTTACTGCAGTATTGCACCAATTATGAAGGCACTACTCAATAATGGTTACGATAATTCATTGCTCAAAGATTTTATTTTATTGAGTTAATAATTCTTTGCGTTGATATTTTATATTCATTGCTTCAATAATTGTCATTACACAAGATTTTTTCACTCATCGAAGCAATAATTCATATTATCCTAATAATATTATTAGATAACATTATTGGCAATGTCTAGAAAGTTCATCTAAGGAGAGGTTTGGTCACCTAATTGCAAGGCCAAGTAAGAATAAATTCTTATTGGAAAGCCCCTCTTTCCTGAGAAGCGCACGGTTGTCGATATTGTGATTCTCGTAATATTATTTGTGAATAATTAATTATTGATTCATATGATGAGGAAAATATTGATTTTATGTGGATATAGATGGAGAAAAATTTTAATGTGACAATTGTTAAAAATTGAAATTTTATCTCTTTTCGATAAAATAATTCATTTAAATATATTATTATATTTTAATAATATAATAATGGTGATATTTTTACAACGAATGTGGGATATATGAGTATACGAGGAGGAAGAGTATTTTTGTTGCAATAAATGTTTAAAACATGTTAAACATGTCGGTGGACCCCATTTATTGATCGAAATTTGATTATATACCGTAAAAATCGTAGTTTGTGGATTTTGGTCAATTTCTATTTAGAATTTGGAAAAACTTTCTTACGCAAAGTTGTAGAGAATTGAATTTTCTATAAAAACTTGCGAGATTCGAATTTTCTGATGAAAGGGCTATTTATTAGGAATTATTGAAGTTCCGAAGCTCCGAAATAATTGATTTTTAGAAGTTTAAAATATTTAAAATTAGAAAAACGTTTTTTCTTATTTTTTTCTAGAAGGTGGCATGTGTTTGATGGCTGAAATCAGATTCTAGACATGTGTAAGAAATTTATATAATTATATTATTAATTTATTAAATTTTACGCTTTGGTGTTCTAGCAATTTCCTATAAATAGGGTCTTAGGTTAGAATTGAAAATCACACCAGAAACTGAAGTTTTCTCTCTCTATATTATCGAGCGTATTCTTGTGAGTATTTTGAGTATAGTTTGAGTATTGCTATACGGTGCAAGTTCAAGTCATAGCCTATATCCAGGTTTTAAATTTAGAAATCTTGATCTTTCGAGGTAAGGGATGTTATTTTCTTCTCAAATGATATTATTTCTTCAATATCATTATCTTTGAAATATTAGTTGGAACTTTTATCAAATTTGGAACTTTTTTCATGTTGGGGTTACTATTCATGAGTTCTTATTCACGAGTTACTATTCACGAAGTTACTATTCATTAAAAGTACTATTCATGAAGCGTGAAGATGTTTTTGTGGAATTTCATCTTTTGGTGTTTGAGTTACTATTCAAGTATACTGGCACTATTCACTTAGAAAAATAAAATTTCTTCTTTTGTCCAAAATATCTATTCGGATACTAGCTTTGATTGTATCCATGTTTTGATCATTCTTGAATTTTACATTACTATGATTATTTTTGAGGTATTTTTTTTTAACATGGATAAAACAAAGTACTAATCCTTAATCCTTAATCCTTGTCATTTTGTTTCCTTTGGATTCGCTTTTCTTTAAAAATATTTTTCATCATCCTCGATTCTTAAATGATGATATTATTGAATATCTTTGGCCTTTTGTAGTACCGAAGATGAATGATTTCGAAGAATATCTTTGGTCAGTAGTGCAAAGATGAGCATGTGTTTAAATGAACATGACTAATCGATGAATATCTTTGGCCAGTAAGTGCAAAGATGAATATTCGATTCGAGATGTATATTGATTGATGTTCTAGGGGATAAAAGATAGACGATGAACTTTTAAATTCATACATAGAAGATAGTAGTTTGCATTCTCTACTTAACTCTTCTAATGAATTATTATTTCATTCGCGAATATTGATTTAAAATTTGTTGTCTATTGTATTCTATTAGATTTTCCCCGTTGAAGACTAACGGTAATTTGTTGTATATTATCTTAGTCATAATATTCTTTCTTGAAAGCTAGTTGAGCTCACCCTTTTCCTTTTTGTTCCATTTTTCTCGTGGAGGCGAGAATATAAGCTTAAGTACGTAGTGGGGTATGGAATGAAGGTTCTAGAGAGAGTTGTTTAGTAGTCCTCACCATTTTGTAAAATAATGTATCAATAAATGTGATGAGGATTTATTTGAGTATAGATATTATCTGAAGATAATATTTGTATTTAAACTCACGATTTTATTGTTGTAATAATAAAGTTGTAGTTGTTTTACATCCATGTATTGACAACTCGAATGGGTGATGTATACCTATTTTGGGGCGCCACATACTATACCCATTGGCAAACTATAACATTTTGAAATGAATTACATATAATAATTGAACTAATTAACAATACAATCATTCCAATTGCAACCTAAATTAGCTCTAAATAACAAAAAATTCTAATTAAAACCTAATTTTTAGGGAAAATTAACAAAGAAGGAAATTAAAACCTTCAATTGGGAAATAATGGAGAAGAAGTTGAAGGAGTGGCCACCACTATATATTCCGCCCACCGTCGTCATCACTATGTCGCCACCACTATACCACCACTCATCGCTAGGGTTAGAAGGAGTGGAGAGGGAGGGGAATAAGATGTCTTTCAGATCTGGGTGATTGAGTTGAATCGCCGATCTTGAGCCATCGATCTAGAAGGAGTTAGAGGAGAGCCTACGGATCTAGAAGGGGTTAAGAGGACATTTTTCTTCTTGTTTTTACGCGGATACTAAAATGAAAGAGAGTTGGGAAAGGACAACATGTGAGAAAGTAAAGAAAAAAGTACTAAATCAATTAGTTATTTACGACATATATAATTATGACATTATTCCGTCAGAGAGTAAGTTATTTTCGACGGAATTTATTCACGGGAAATAATTCCAACGAAAAATAATGACTTTTCTTGTAGTGAAAAAAATATATGTTTTTAAAATGAAAATATAACACAAAGAAAAGAATGGATGTCTTTGAAATTAACTCATATCAATATTAATCATCATTTTACTTATACAAGGATCGAATCAAATTATTATTCTCCCAAATATCTTTATGGTATTTATAGCTTTGGCTCATCTCCATTGCACATTCCTTCTAATTTTATTCAATAAATCATATTTTTATAATTTTAGATGGTATAATTGAAATCAACAGATGAATTAACTTATAATATTGAGTAATATAGTTGTTTCAAAAATGAAAGTAATCTAACACTTTTTCACCATTTGATAAACATGTGGATATTTCATCAAAATTTTGATAGTTGAAAATTCTTTTAAACTTTTAACTTGGTAAAATTATTTTAATGATTCAATTTTTTTAGGAATATAATCTTAATAGCATCAACTATTTATTAACACATTTTGATCATTACTGAAAAATTACTAATTAAGATGAAATAATTAATGTATTTGATAGAATTAAAAAGAATGTGTAATTGAGGGGAGTCAAATCCGATATTAAGGTTCTTATTGGATTGACTCCAACATGCCAATATGCCATAATAAATAAAGCATCTAAAATTGTTGGATATTTTACATGAATCCCATATCAGATAAATTCAAGAGTATAAATGGATTAATAAGTATGGTGGTCTTAACCTAATAGGTTAACTTTTTAGGTAATTCGCTCAGCAAGTTTAAATACAAGAACGATATATCATGATATTTCAAGATTAGACGCAAAAAGTTCATGAATCATGAAAAATATGAGAAACTAGATTACAAGATCAAGAAGAACAAAGTGAAAGCACAAGCATGTGTGAAGAAGAAATTTCGAGACACAAAAATGAAGAAAAGAATGAATATTCTCACGTCCAAAAAAATTGTAAAAATAATAAAATTATTATGATGTGTTAAAGATTTGAGTATGCTAAGTAAATTATTCGTGCCATATACTTCAATAGAGATGACAAAAGATTAATATTTGAAGGAATCAGAAGATCAAAATGTTTTATAACATTTGAAGAGATACAAA
Organism: Panax quinquefolius; assembly: GCA_020205615.1. Lineage (NCBI taxonomy): Eukaryota > Viridiplantae > Streptophyta > Magnoliopsida > Apiales > Araliaceae > Panax > Panax quinquefolius. The sequence continues at coordinate 141,483 of JAINUW010000224.1, forward strand.
TCTAGCTCTAGGGATGCAATTTTGCAAGTAAGCTAGATTTATGTATGACTTTTAGTATTTCTTGATATATGCAATAATTGGTATTTTAAGATACATTTGTATTGATATATGAATATTAGTGTTTGATGCAGGAAGATCTGAGGCCGATGATGTTTACCTGTCCCAGGATAGATCTTGTCCCAGGATCGAGTTTACCAAATAAACAAGCCTAAAGATTTATTAGTCCCAGGGAGCCCGAAAAGCTACAGAGACAACCTGATACTCTTGTTGTTGCGCCATCCAATTTGTTTTTAGGTAATCAAAGGAAAAATATTTTAGTTGCCGAAACACTTTCTTGTACATTTCCTATTCTATCTATGTCGAACTCAAGAACGAGTTCTTTCCAACACGGGGAGACTGATGTAGGAGGATCTGAGGTCGATGATGTTTACCTGTTGGATAATAAATTGATGACACTAAGAGACCGTGATTTACTAGATCAGAGCAACGATGTTGGGTGACTTTGGGGTTTCGGCTCATGTCTTCGAGGTCGGGTGTTCGACTTTGGGAATATGGTGCCATGACTTCTGGTGTGGTGAACTTTTTCGGAAATGGCTTCGTGACTTTGGGAAGAACATATTGTCTTCAATTATTATTATTATTATTTAATTCTTTATGGTAGTATTTTATTTAGTAAATGAGTCTTGTAATGGTAGTGTTTTATTTACTAAGTGAGTCTTTTAAAGTAGTATTTCATTGGGATTTGTTACCATAATTATAGGAATAAATATAGGAAGTTTGTTATCTTTAGGATTTTATTTTCGTATTTACACATTAGAGATATTTCTCTATGTTTTGGTGAATCTCTTGTTCCTTTGCTTGTGAATTTACTTTTTTACCTAGCCCGTAAGATAATCGTTATCCCGCCCAGTGTTAATGTTCATGTATATGCATTCATTAAATTAGATTAATGTTCTAGTTCATGTATGGAAGCATATAGGTAGGTTTCTTGTAACCTATAAATAGCCTTATACTTGGATCATTTGAAACAAGTGAAATAAAAGTGAGTTGAATCAAATAGTTTAAGGTTTAAACAATCTTCTTCACTTCTCTATAATTTATCCTCTTCTATATATTCTCAACAAAAAGTAATGGGAGGGAGTCTTGTGATGGTGAAAAAACTAAAATATTTATAGTATGATGGTTGGTAATGAGTCAGTCGGTGCACTTGTGGGGTTCATGGAGTGTTCTTTTTAAGCTTATGATGCCTTCATATCCCCCCACAACCCAATATGTGTTGTCCCTCTACCACTACTGACAACATTTGGAGAAAAAAAGCATATACTACCATGATATATTGACCAAATTTTCGCTAGAACTTATAGTGGAAAGGAGGATATTTTGCTAAGCTACCATGCCGCTATAAAGAATATCACTGCCGCTATACAAGGTCTAGCGACAGGGTAAAAATTGCCATTAATCTCAACCCTTTATTATTATTATCAAAGGCCAGGAAGTTGGTTGCTGAAACTGTCTGTGAAATCTATCTATCTATCTATCTATATATATATGGTTGTGTTAATAGTAATAACATTGCCCTCCATTGCACAAGAACAAGTAAAGAACTGGAAGCTATGCTCAGTTACTCAGGTAAAAGAAGTAAAATGTATTATTGTAACACCAAGTCCCATATCAAAAGATATGAGAAAAATTTGTCTGTATATAAGGAATTAAGATTGTAACAATAGTATTTTCAAGTTATGAACTTTTGGGTTAGCTTTGTCTTTGTCTTTAAGATGAGCAAAGAAGATATTATTAATTTAGTGGTTTAAGTCCTTATTTGGATGAATTTGATTCGATTCGGACTTGGGATTTAACTTGAGATTTGTTTTTGTTTCATATGATATTAGAGACGACTCTCAAAAGCTAAGATGCGGTTATCCGATCGGGTTTAGGAGGTAGGGACACGGGCGCTAGTGGTAATCCCACAATGTAGAGAGGAGGAGGGAGGTGGGGACATGAAGTTAGTCGGGGGACGTCGAAATTTAAGTTCGGGAGTTTATAACACCCCGGTCCACATCGAAAGATATAAGAAAAATTTATGCGTATATAAGGAATTAAATTCTTAAGAATAGTACTTTGAGTTATGACATTTTGGGTTAGCCTGTGGTGGTTAAGATGACCCAAAAAAATACTATTGAGCTAGTAACTTTCCTTGTGTACTATCTTATACACGCGGCGGGGATCAGTTTCTTGTTTGAGTGAAGTAGAAACTTGGAAGATCACATATACAAAAATGTCTCTATAGTTTCTTTATACGTATTTAAACAAGTATCAAGTTACGAGCCACCTTACACTGACATTGAGGATCTAAGCTCCTTAGCTATAAATTAGGTGAGCCAAGCCCAAATAAATTTACTTGCTACTCCTATCTCAAATGATGAAATCTTTAACGTGCTAAATTCCATGAAAATGAATAAGAGTCCGAGCCAAATAGATTCAATGTAAGCTTCTTTATACACTGCTGGGATTTGGTGGGTGATGATTTCAATAATGTTGTCAAATTCTTCTTCTATACCTGTCAAATGCCACAGGGGTTCAACTCAACTGCAATAACACTAGACCTTAAATTTGAAAATCCATCCACTATGGTTGATTTTCGTCCCATTGTCTGATGCAATACCATTTACAAGTGCATTGCAAAGATCCTCTCTGATAGGCTAAAAATGGTCCTCCCATCTACAATTGATAGAGCTCAATCTGCTTTTATCAAAGGAAGGAGTATTAGTGATAACATGCTATTGGCCCAAGAACTCTTCAGGAATTATCATAGGTCTTCGGGGTCACTCACGTGTTCCATCAAAATTGATCTCCAAAAGGCATTTGACACTGTACGTTGGGATTTCTTATTTGACATCTTGGAGCTCTACCAATTCCAACCTATATATTGAATGCATGAATATATAAAAGCTTGTGTTTCCACCGCCATGTTCTCTATCAAAATTAATGGTTCCCTTGCTGGGTTTTTTGCAAGTTCTAGAGGTTTCAGACAAGGTGATCTTCTCTCTATATATTTATTTGTCCTTGTTATGGATGTGATATCTAAGAAATTGAACATGGGAGCCAATGAACCTGATTACAAAGTTCACTGGAGAACAAAGGAATGCAAGTTGACCTAACTATTTTTTGCTGACATTTACATATTTTGTTACGTCTTGTGGCCTTTTTTAAAATTAGGTATCATCACCCATCTTGGGTGCCGCCACTTACATGGTGCGATGTAATTTAAATCAACTTACTAACATAATCGTAAGCAGACAATCTGACGTAAAGCTGTGAGTTTAAATCTAAATATCGTCTACTAGATATTATACAAACTCAAAAAGAGTCCTCATTACAATTATTATCACACTATTTCACAGAATAGTGAGGACTACTAATGCTATCTTGAGGACCATCACTCGTTTCCCCGACTCGTCCCAAATTATATTCTCGTTTCGCGAAGAAACGGTGAAAGAAAATTGAGCTCAACTAGGCCAAGAAGAAATATTATGACTAAGATAATGCAGAATAAATTATCAATAGTCTTCAACAATGTTAAAGCGATAAAATACAATAGACAACCGGTTTAAGCTGCGGTGAATATATAATCCATTAAAAGAGTCAAGTAGAAAATAAAGTCTACTATCTTTTAGGTTTTTAAATGGTTTTTCATCATTGTTATAAATGAGACTCGGCTTTAATAAATATTCCACATCATCGAATCACCGCACTACTACGGCCGAGGATATTCTTTAGTATCGCGACCATAATTATTCATGCACTACTGTGCCAAGAATATTTGTGTATTCATTAATGGTCATGATCATGCCAACAATCGTCCATCAATGCACTTCTGACCAATCGAGGATTTTTATCACATCATTTGTAACTTTACGGTCATGATTACAAGAATAGTCTCGGTCATAATCATACCAAGTCCATCTATGCACTTCTGAAGCCACGAGAGGACTTTAAAAAATATAAACATGAGGATGATGACAATGATATAAGAATTCAATAAAACAAGTTCAAGAATTATTTTATCCGAGAATTATTAACGCCCAAATTATCAATATGATCTTTGTTTTGTAGAATAAAATTCAAGAATGATCGGAAGAATATTTCCATGAAAAGATCTTAGATGAAACATAAATATCAAGGATATTCCACTAATTTCATGGAGTATAGAAAGTCAAAGTTTTAACCAATTGGGTATAATAAAGAATAGAATAACAAAAGAAATCACCGTGCATGCGATAGATCTGCATGAGGCGAGTTATTCAACAGAATAATAAATAACGGAAACTGGTCCCGTAAAAGCGTCTGCATGGATGTTCCAACAGAATAATAAAGAATGGAACTGTGTCCTGTAAAACACATGAGATAGGATGTTCCAGCGTAATAATAATAAAGAGCGGAACCAGTCGGTGTAAAACACACGCATATGATGTTCCAATGAATAATAATAAAGAGCGGAACCAGTCGGGGTGTAAAAACACACGCATGTGAGGATGTTCCAATGAGAATAATAAAGAGCGGAACCAGTCGGTGTAAAACACATGAGCATGGATGTTCCAACGAGAATAATAAAGAGCGGAACCAGTCCCGGTGTAAAACACATGCAGGATGTTCCAACAGAATAATAGAAGAATGTCACCAAGTATAGGGTAAACCACGTATCACGAGTTATTCCAATGTAATAATAAGCAATGGAATAACAATAGTTCTCTCTTCATGAATAAGAAAGAATAACACCCACTTACATTTGGTAGGAGATTGAATAACGCGGCGGTGTAAGAACAAAATACTCTTCTTCTTTCTCTCTTATTCTCTATACTTTCTCTCTATATAGCTTGAATGAATTAAGTGAAAATAATGATGCCCTAGGCCTCTATTTATAGAAGATTTCTAGCTTAGCTTTTCTTAGTGTGAAAAGGCAGTAAGTGGCTCGGGACGAATGGTTTGGACGCTTTGTAATGTGAAACGACAAGTGGTTCGACGCCTTTAATGTGAAACGACAAGTGGTTCGACGATACGGTAAAGGTAATTACTATTAACGAAGGTAAATACTATTGACGAAGGTAAATACTATTCACAAGGGTAATTACTATTGACGAAGGTAATTACTATTTATTGAAGGTAAATACTATTCACAAGAGGTAATTACTATTGACGAAGGTAATTACTATTGACGAAGGTAAATACTATTGACGAAGAGACTCTTAGATGATGACATATGAGCCCCCATAAAATAATCAAACTTACCACAAATCATTTTTTTTCATCAACACATATTTAATCTTTCAACAATTATTAATCATTTATAACTTGTCGTCTCAATTATTGATTTAATACCATAACATATTATATGATGACACTCGTGACAATAATTGAATCAATAATATAAGAGATATGATGCAAAGAATTCTTTATAATAATAATTGAGCATAATTGGTGACTTCTCACGTAAGCATCAATAATCAATACTGGCAAGGCTACTTGCAACTACGGCGTATTCATTTACTTTTACCACTTGGGTAGTTCAACAGGTTTTAGCAGTAACATACCTCCGTAGTTATTTTTATAAAATATTTTTGTCGTTTTCTCAATCCGACAATAATTACGTATGTGGGGTCCACCAATGATTGAGCCATTGTGACGAATATTCCTAACAAAAGAATATTCCCAGACCAAACGTAATATTTTATAACAACTTGCATATTTTTACAAAATTTATAAATATTACCCACAACTATAACATTATATCAAATTTATTCCATAATATTCAAAATAATATTTATAGAAAAATTCATCTTTATTTATAAAAGCTGGGGTCTTACAATGCTAGCCTCCGAACTTTTTTTGCCATTGTTCACTCTTGTATTAGCTCCTTTTCTCTTGTCTCTAGGTTTGTTCCCATCACTCATAAGAGCTAGTGCTAGCTTACAAACATTAATCCTTCTTCCACCCATTCCGTCATATCTCTCCTTAATTGGCTTCCCTTTTTGTACCCTCCCCAAAAAATTCCTAGGAGTTCCTTTAATCTCTTCAAAACTTTCTTCAATGACTGTGTACCTCTCATTCATAAAATCGCAAATAGAACTTCCTCTTGGACCACTAAAGTACTTGCTTACTCAAGAAGACTTCAACTGATCAAATTTATACTCTTTGCCATTAAAAACTTCCGGAGTAACCATTTCATTCTCCCAAAAGCAGTGATCAGATCCATTCAGTCTATCCTTAGTAGATTTCTTTGGAAAGGCTCATCCTTAGCTACTCATGGTGTAAAAGTGGCTTGGAGTACCATTTTCCTTCCCACCTCTGAATGAGAGTTGGGAGTTAAAAGCATCATTGACTGGAATAAGGCTTTTATGATGCTGCATCTCATCCATATTGTGACAACCCGAGAATTTAGAAAAATTTTAAAATCATAATTGATTGATTTAAGGTTCAATATTAGAACCTAGACAGAAAATAATTAGATAGAATTGGCAATTCTGTAATGAAATTTTAAGGATTTCAAATTTTTGGACAATAATTGAATAATTCGGTAGACTGTAAGTGATAGTTTGGTAATGAGGTATAAGATTTTGGTGGATTTAAAATTCTTGTAAAGAATTATCAGGTTTAAGTATCTAAGTGTATACGAGTTGGTTTATGTGATCGTATTTGGGAACAGTAAATTTTTATGTGTATAATTTGTGGCTAAGGATCAAATTTCGATTAGATAAGTTACATAGGTTACAAACCCAAAAAATATAATGAGAACGTTAAGGGTTAAGTTATTAAACTCTAATCAGTAATTTTATATGTGAACAGTTGTGGTTTATGGATAAGATCTTGATCGGATAAGTTGTAACTTTAGCAAACCCTAAAGTTATGTAAAACATATGTTTATTAAGTTAGAAAACTCTAACGAATTGTTAGAAACCCTAACGATATGCTCAGAAACCCTAATTTTGATTTCAGATATTCAAAACCCTAATTCAAAATTAGAAAACCCTAATTTGGGAATTCAAAAGCTAAGTATAAATGGCTAAATGTTAAATGTTATGGAATTATTGGAAATGTCCAAAATACCCTTCAAATTACAAGGGAAAAGGCCAATCTACCCTTAGTAGGTGTGAAATGACCAAAATGCCCTTTTTATTAAAACTTAAGTAAACAATATACCAAATCTTTGGTGACTCATCAATCTTGGATATCAACATGTGTTATATATCTTACCAAATCTGATCTTGTGGACACCTTGCAAACCTTAGAGATATTGTATACAAAATCAAAGATTATAAGTTAAGTAAAAACTTTACTTTACTTCTCATTTTGTCCAAACCTTTCTCTCTCTTCATTTTCAAAATTCTAGAGTGAGAGAGAGTTGAAAGTTGAGCCATGATCAAGTCTTAGCAAGCCAATAATAGAAAACAAAGATCAAAAATCAAGATCAAAGCTAAAAAGGTATAAAACCCTAATTTTCAAAATCATGTGATTTTGTGTTAGATGTTGTTGTTAGATGTTTAGAAGTGTGTTTAAGGATGTTATTGAGTGATCTATGATGTTATCCATAACATCTAGAAGCCAAAATCTAAGTTTTAAAAACTGGTCAATGATAAATTGGTTTTATACCTACTTATCCTGGTATCTTTTACTTGAATTAGTTGCTTATATTCATGTTTTTTAGTTACTTTTCATGCATTTTGTGTTTATTTTGTAGATTTTATATTTGGGAGAGGTGTGAGGGACTATTGGTAAGGAAAAGCAAGGAAAATGCAAAGAAAAACAATCCGGACATCATTTGGGTTTTCATGTTTACTTCATGTTAGTGGTTTGGAACTTAGATTACATTATAGAGCGTCTTCGTAGCTTTCTGGAACATCTTGAATCATTTCAATCGGAGTTCGGATGCAAGAGTTATGACCTTTGTACCAACGAACGTTGAACGCCACTGTTTTGGATGGCCATTTACATAGCTGTCACTTACAATCCAATTTCAGCCTTCATCCGTGCATTATTTCTCAATTCTCAAAGAATGAAATTTGTAGAGCTCGTCGATAGCTTCGATTTGATAGGTGGAAGGCCCCGTAACTCTTCCCGGATCAAAAGTTATGGCTATTTTACCAGAGGACACCTGCGAGAGAAAATGGACGCGTGGGCGCATGACTTTTGTAGTTCATTTCTGCAGCAATGGCACGACCTGGAGCCAAAAAACGTGAATTTTTACTTGAGCGCGGCCGCGCCCAACTTCAGGCCAATTCTTGCGCGGTCGCGCGACGTCTGATGTTGACCAAAGCTGACTTTTCATTAAACAGTGCAATTGAAGCGTAATTTGAAGAGGGGTTCAATTAGGGCTTATATATTAGACGTATTTTTCATTACGAAAAGCATATTCCTTGCTTGGGGGATTAATCTAGATTACATATGCTCTATTCTTCTCTTTCTTTTTAGATTAGATTAGAACCCTAGATTAGATTAGAGTGGAAGACTTGAAGCGATTGGAAAGCATGTAACGAATAATTTTTTTTTTTTTGTGTTGTGATTTTGGGGACAGAATCCTTTTAAGGAGGGAAGGATGTAACGATCGAGGAATTTTAATTTAATTTAAAAATATTTATTGAATTAAATAAATATTTTAAATAATTTAGTTGATGACAAAAATAAATATTTGATGAATTGTGATGAATTAATTTAGTAACTAAATTAATTAATGTTAATTGAATAGAGTAATGATAATTTTATTTGTTGGATTTAATTTAAGGAGATAATTAAATTAAATCAATTGCTTAATATTTAAGAAATTATTTAATTAAATGAATTGTTTAATTTAATGAAAATGAATAAATTAAATAAAGTGATGTGTACAATTTATTAATTAAATTAGATATATAATTACTTATTAATTTTAAGTATAATGATAATAATAATTTTATTATTATTATAAGCTAAAATCAAAGTTATTTAATTAATTGAAGTAATGTGTGACAACCGTAACTATATAATATAAATATTATTTAAATAATTTAGTTATGGGATTTATGTGTTCAATTGAACATGGACTTGTGGCCTTTGGCATTATTCCAACCGAGCGAGTCTTTCTATTCTTCTAACGTAAGGGAGGCGTGGGAGTGGCTATATTTTCCCTCGCAGCGTATTGTTTCTAAGGTTTGCTAGATAACAGAGGAGGAAGAGAATTCTTTGAGTATTGAGGGTGAGGAATTGAGAGAAGAATCCTTGTGCGTTTGTCAAGGAAGGTAGAGATTCACCATCTTGTGCTAATCAAGAAGATTAAGGTATAATTCATTCATAAATCTCCAAGTTTTAGTTTTATATAAGTTTTCTGTAAATTTATTTTTTTTGGTTTTTTGTTCAAACGTTGTGTATATGGTAGGGTTAATATTGTAGAATCTGTAATCATCATGTATGCTTGTTATTTGTTATCAAATCGTGAGAATTTAGGTTGAGGAAGAAAATGAAAATAGCAGTGTTTACTATGTTAAAATATATCAACTATGGAGTTTTGGTTTTTAAACCGTGTTTTCAAAATTTAAGTTTTCTAAATTTTTTGTTTAGTTGTTTAAATTGGTACATATATGCTTGGTAATATTTATGTGTACTTTACATGGATTACACATGTTAATTGGTGTTAGAAATTAAGACTGAGTAGCTTGGTTTTGTTTCTGGTTTTGGGTGTTATGTAATTCGGAGCCCCAGAGCCAAATTTCGCGTCCCAGCGCCAAAAATAGGCCAAAAGTTCGTGCTCTAGCATTGGGATTCAGGCCTCGGCACTGGAATTCGCACCCCGGCGCCACTGTCTCGCGCCCCAGCGCCGGAAAAGTGGTGTGGGTTGGACAGTTTTGACCTCCTGTAGTAAAATGGCCATAACATTTTCATACGAACTCCGATTGAGGTAATTCAAGATGATTCGGAAAGAGGACGAATAGGCCTATAACTTTTATTCTTTACGGGTTTCAATTTGAAATTGTTATGAAGGGTCAAAATGGCCATGTTTAGGACTGTTGTGTATTTGGAGTCAATCGGAGGGCGTCGGGATGCGCTAATGCAAGTGCAATCCTTTGTGTATTAGTATAACTTAATGATAACATGTTGGACATGTAATAGGATGTTGTATCAAGTTGTTAATGTGTATGTGGTGCAATGACATGATCACTTAAGTAGTTGTAATAAAGCTAAAAAGTAATGTTCATGAAAAGATGCGATGTTGTTTAAACTTAAACTTAGTTATTAGCTATACTAAAAGTAGAAAGCAACTCATGAAGGTAATGTAAGTGTAACTAATGTGTATTTTCAATACATATGGTATGTGTAGGACTTGGGGTGAAGCGTGAGTAGTGATTGTTTAAACTACACAGCAGGTAAGTTCCTAACCCTACTTTTATAATTGTGCAAGTTCTAAACCTTATCTCTTTACAATTGAGCAAGCTTTTGAACTTTGTTCTTTTTTTCATATCGAACGCAAAGTTTCCATTTCTATATTATTATTCGCAAGTTTCTAACATTCTTTATGAATTTGAGCAATTTGAACCTATCTTTGCATATGTTTGTATGCAAGCTTATGTAACCTAATTTCGTTACATTGAGCGTAGATTTTGTTTCTAATTATTATTCAAAGCATATAATGTTCTAATACATTGATTCAAGGGAGATTGTTTTAACTCTTCTATAGCGCTTTGCATGTATATCATGATTACTCGATTATATATTATTGTTATTCAATCTTTGATGTTGATAACCTTGTTCAAAGCTTTATCGTTGTATTAAACCTTCAAGTAGTAAGCAAACCTTTATTGATTGAATTAATCTATATTCGAATAGTGTTCTAAAATTCTAGAAACACTGATAAGCTAGTTCCAAACTAAATTTTCTTTAGTGAGTAAATTCTAAATCTAAACTGAGACTAACAACCCTAACATAGGGGATTTTGTACGATGTAACGTTTAGATGTTTGTACAATACATGGTAATAAAGGGTTGATCCCCTAAGTACGATAAGAAGGGTCCGTATAGTCTAATTGGATTGTTAAGGTTGGGTAATAATACCTAAGTACCGGGGATATAGTTTGTGGTCTTAAGATCCTCAGATAATTAAAGTTCGAACTTGTTTTCTAGTTTGATTTGTAGAACAAGTTCTTTATTGTTCAGCTTTAGTTGTTCACTCTCATGTTATTATCATTGCTACGTTACATATCGGTGAGCATTTGTTTGCTCACTCTTGCAATTAACACTTCGCAACTAAAGTGGAGAAAGTTGATGAGTCAATCGACTAGCAAAGGCAAGGGCAAGATGTCCAAATGATGAAGACTTATGATAATTTTATGTTTTATGTTTCAAGACTTGTTTTAAATATATGATGTATTCCATGAAACTTATGTAATAATTTTAAGGTTAGATTACTGGATTTAATTTGAGATGATGATGTAAAATAGATTTAATGGGAGAGGTTATTGTTTAAATTATTTTAATTATGTCTTTATGCTTTACTATGGGTAGATAGATGTAATAGATTTTGATAAGTGAGCACCAAATCCTGTGGGAATGAAGTACCTGGATTTGGGGGTATCACAAATCATTGGAGATTCAACCTTAGATCAAGAGAACAGTTTGGCACTGCCATTCTCTAGTCTTTCTCTCTCTTTGATTCCTAATTATATCTTATGATGTTTATTCAATATGTGGATGATAGCTTTAATTCAGTTATGATTTAAACACTATTCTGAGATTGTAATGGAGTCTATGGATTAATTATTTCTGATATGTTTCATTGATAGCCTTATTGATTTCTACCGGTTTGTCTAATACGATTCATGCTTAATTGTTTAGTTGATTGGCCATCAATTATTGTGATAATCCATATGGACTTGAGAGATGAAGTATGGGTTTGAATCTGATCTTAATAGCTTATGATTGTATATTCTACATTGTGTTGGGATGTATGATTTGTGCTTAGGATAGACATATACCGGAAGCACCATTAAGTAGTCAATTGAGAACTTGGGATTAAACCCTAATTATTCATAAATCACATGACATATAGTGGTTTAGGTAATGTGGGGGGTTCATGTGTATTCTATCAATTTGTGGATTATATGTGATATGGGTATGGTAAATTGAGAGATGGCTATACTTTACTTTTGTGTTCTCGACTAACAAACCGGTACAATTCGTTTGGCTTAACATGAAGTGTATGGATTTGAATGAGTCAATAGATGAAATTATGATCTCAGGTCTTCATTATCTAGTCTCACTCTAGGAATAGTTAGGTTTATTTTATTTCATAGTTTACATAAAAAATATAGTATCATTCGTTTAAATAAAAGATGAAATGGTTATGGGCTAATGCTTGGTGAAATTTATTAGTTAATTCAAGTGGGAACGATATTTTACTTACTCTTTATTACTTGTTGACCGTGTATACTTGCATATATATATCGGTACGCAGAAATGACAAAAAAGTTTTTTTGCGCCGTTCTTAGGGAATTAGCTTAATAAATTTTTGCCAACATTAATTTCAATCAAATTGGTCTTAATTTAAACATTTTTTTGTTTGAATTATCTTCTTATAATTTTCTATTTTCAGGTACCATGGGTGACTTTGCTTATGAATGGCCTTATGCAAATATGATTCAACCAAGAGACACAAGCACCGAGGGACTTAATGTATTTTCTACATTGTCAGCACAAATTGCAACACTTTCGAAGAGGTTGGATATTCTTGCCCAACGCACTCGAGAGATAGTAGTTACATATGAATACTGTGCTGGCGAGCATCCAAGTTATCAGTGTAACATCAAGGTTGGACAAGTGCAGTTTGGGGGTGATTACTTCAACAACGATGTTTATCCCGATTATCAACAAGGTTGGGGTATCACCCAGTTATGAATGGGGTTATAACTATCAAGATCAATCTGCATCTCAAGTCCAACATATCCATCGATTTCTCATATCCACCTCCGATGTCTGCGAAGAAAATTTGAGGTTGAAGGAATTCATGTCAAAAGCATAGTGGAGACCATGAAGAGATGATGATGAGTCATGATGTATCAAGCCAAAATCTTAACAAATAGATGGAACAACTCATTAATTCGTCAATGAATGGTCCTCAATTCTTGGATTTTGAAACTGAGAAAGATAATTCAAGACTGGAAGACTTGTTGTTAAAATTTATAGCATCAACTGAGGAGAAAATGATTGAGCAAGAGAGGACAATTCAAAATCTTCAGAAACAGATGGATCAAATGTTCGAAGCCTTGAATAATCGCCCTCCAAACAATTGGTGCTATGACATGGGCGATGAAATTGATGGAGTGCGAGAGAGTGTACATGCCTTTGAATGACCCGAAAAGGAGTGGACATTGAGGAGACAACTGGGGGTATGGAAAATGAAGAACATGAGCCAACTTATATTATACCCCAAGTGCCTTCTCAGTTAGAGTTGAAAAATTCAGTGAAATTTGCACACCCATGTCCCCTTGGTAGTCACATCCAAAGCAAGAATTTCTGCGATTATGAGGCCTCTTACAAACCATGGTGGGCAAAGGAAGAGATAATAGAAGAAGAAAAGCCCGTTGAATCTTTCATGCCTCGATGCAAAAATCTATTCACAAATCAACGGATGAAGCACCTAGCTATGCAATAGAGGCTGGGGCATCATATACAAGAAATATGCTAGGTTGTTTCAATTCTGAGACACGCATGAGATGGGGAACCTACCTACGTACATTGCAATTCTAATGGATGGAGGGTTCCTAGCTTATTGTAGAGGAATTGGATAGCGGTGTCGAAAGAAAAGAGTCCAACTAACGGACTATGAATCGAAAGCGCTCGATAGGGAGGCACCCATCAATCTTTCTCCCTCCTTGTTTAATTCTTATTACTTTCAATATTTAGTAGATGTTAGATAGTTTTAAGTCTTAATAATAGTTTTATTATTTCTCCTCTCGGGTTCAATCCAATTGCTATAAGCATTCAAGATCAAACGAAATTCATAAATTTAAAGTTGCCAGAGTCTGAAGTCATTAGTGGCGCCAACTACAAAGCGAACATGTGCAGTAGCATATAGCTAAGATCATCAAAAAAAAATTGCTAATTTTAGAATTTACGACTCAAGCATTAGGACGAGTTAGAAGCCCACACTCGGTTTCCAACTATAGAATATCTCAAACTTAGCCATCACTTCGATATGCCATCGGATAATGAGGAGGTGAACGGAGATGACATTGCCACACAAGGGAGTATTCTTTCACTTTTAATTACAATGAGGGCATTATTTATTTTAAGTTTGGGGTATTGGGTTGTAGTGAGTAGTTGTTGCATATAGTTTGATATAAGCATGTTTAAGTTCCATAGTAGGGGTATTTTTAGTATGATTTTTTTAGTTTTCTTTTGTCTTATTTACTTAGTATGTGTTTAGTGCATAACATTGCATAATCCGGGCTTTTAGTTAGTTGAATTCTAATTTGGCCAATGATGACATAGAAATTTGATAGATTTTTGAATTTAGTGGATATCTTGAGCTTAGTTATAATTTTATACATGATATAATTAATGCTTCTTTGTTTAGATGTTACCGGGGTAGCGAGAATGTTCTATTTGCTTGTTGGTTAAGATTAACATGCTTATCTCTTTGAGATGAAAATATTGTTTTTAATGATAGAATTGTGTAGGAAGTGAGTAATGACTATGAAGACACTTAAACTCAAGTTTTGGGGAACGCATGGGTATGCTTGCTTTATATAAAAAAAGAGAAAAAAAAAGAAAGAATAGAAAAAATGAATGAATTATTAGTGGCTAGTCTTGTTTTGGGGCCTTTGTTACTTGAGTAAATGCATGAGGGGATTGTCTCTACACCTAAGCGCCCTAAGGTCTTAATAGTGCAGGGAGTCGTTGGTTGAAAGCTCGCTAAGGGGTAGCATTGTTAGCCTAATGGAATGAGACATTGCAGATCGTGGGAAATATATAAAAAAAATAATAAACCATAAAAAGCTGCGGAAAAGTGCGAAAATCTCCCGTGAGTAAAAAAAAAGCAGAATAAACCCTTTGTTGAACCTTAATTTTTATTGATGTGTTGGAGTAGTTGATGTCTCATTAGTATGCATAGTTCTTGATTTAAACTTCAATTTTCTATCTTAAGCGATTTAGCATGTGAAAATCTTCACCTTTTGTCGAGCTTATTTGTGAACACATCATCACACACACATCATCTTTATAGCAGAGGTTAGGATTATCTAATTGTATGTCATTATGCCTTTAGCTTAGTTTGATGCTTTGTTCTTGGATCTTGATATTTTCTCGAGGCATATCTCATTGGAATTCTAATATGGTTGGAAATATGGGGATTTATTGTCGTAGTAGTAGCGTAGCTTGCATAGCATGTAGATTGCATTATATTGTGTTGCTTGGGGACAAGCAACGGTTTAAGTTTAGGGTATTTGATAAGTTGGTTTTATACCTACTTATCCGATTATCTTTACTTGAATTAGTTGCTTATATTCATGTTTCTTAGTTACTTTTCATGCATTTTGTGTTTATTTTGTAGATTTTATGTTTGGGAGCGATGTGGCGACTATTAGTATGAAAAGCAAGGAAAATGCAAGGAAAAACAATCAGGACATCATTTGGGCTTTCATGTTTACTTCATGTTCTTGGTTTGGAACTTAGCTTACATTGTAGAGCATCTTCGTAGCTTTACGGAACATTTTGAATCATTTCAATCGGAGTTCGGATGCACGAAGTTATGACCTTTGTACCAACGAAGGACGTTGAAACGTCATTTTATTTTGGATGGCCATTTGCATAGCTGTCACTTACAATCCAATTTCAGCCTTCATCCGTGCATTATTTCTCAATTGTTAAAGAATGAAAGTTGTAGATCTCGTCGATAACCGATTTGATAGGTGGCAGACCCGTAACTCTTTTCGGATCAAAAGTTATGGCCATTTACGGAGGACATTGCGGTAGAAAATGGACCGCGTGGGCACGCGAATTTGTAGTTCATTTCTGCGCGGCCTTGCGACCACTGGAGCCAAAAACGTGATTTTTTGCTTGAGCGGCCGCGCCCAACTTCGAGCCAATTCTGGCGCACTTGTAGCTCGAGATGTTGACAAAGTTGACTTTTCATTAAACAAAGTGCAATTGAGCGTAATTTGGAGAGGGTTCAATTAGGGCTTATATATTAGGCGTATTTTCATTATGTAAAAGCATATTCCACCCTTGGGGATTAATCTACATTGCTATATTCTTTCTTCTTCTT
The DNA here is from genome assembly GCA_020205615.1 of Panax quinquefolius. Classification (NCBI taxonomy): domain Eukaryota; kingdom Viridiplantae; phylum Streptophyta; class Magnoliopsida; order Apiales; family Araliaceae; genus Panax; species Panax quinquefolius. The sequence continues at coordinate 157,764 of JAINUW010000224.1, forward strand.
TAATTTTAGATTAGATTAGAGTAGTGACCCTAGATTAGATTAGATTGAAGACTTGAAGCGATTGGAAAGCATTGGAGATTGACCTTGGATCGAAGAGAGCAGATTTGCACTACCATTCTCTATTCTTACTCTCTCTTTGATTCCTAATTGTATCTTATGATGTTTATTCAATATGTGGATGATAGCTTTAATTCGGTTATGATTTAAACACTATTACGAGATTGTAATGGATTACATGGATTAATTATTTACGATATGTTTCATTGATAGCCTTATTGATTTCTATGGGTTTGTCTATTAAGATTCATGCTTAATTGCTTAGTTGATTGGCCATCAATTATTGTGATAATCCATATGGACTTGAGAGATGAAGTATGGGTTTGGATCGATCTTAATAGCTTATGATTGTATATTCTACATTGTGTTGGGATGTATGATTTGTGCTTAGGATGAGCATATCTTGGCGCACCATTAAGTAGTCGATTGAGAACTTGGGATTAAACCCTAATTATTCATAAATCACATAGACATATAGTGGTTTAGGTAATGTGGGGGTTCATGTGTATTCTATCAACTGTGGATTATATGTGATATGGGTATGGTAAATTGAGAGATGGCTATACTTTACTTTTGTGTTCTCGATTAACAAACCGGTACAATTAGTTTGGCTTAACATGAAATGTATGGATTTAAATGAGTCAATAGATGAAATTATGATCTCAGGTCTTCATTATCTAGTCTCACTCTAGGAATAGTTAGGTTTATTTTATTTCATAGTTTACATAAAAAAATATAGTATCATTCATTTAAATAAGACTGAAATGGTTATAGGCTAATGCTTGGTGAAATTTATTAGTTAATTCTCGTGGGAGCGATACTTTACTTACTCTTTATTACTTGTTGACGTGTATACTTGCACGCATATATTGATCAAGTAAAGCGACCAGCTGATCACCAAGAACCCTAATTTTGTTGTTTGATAAGCCCGATGTCGGGGCTCTTAGATTCTCGTGTGTTAAAGATTTTGGTGTTTGAAGTTACCGATCCGTAGATGTCATGTCATGTTATCGTGATCTTAAGCTGAAAGGGGCGGATCATGTGTGTAGATTTCATGATATAAGCGATCAAAGGTTGTTGAGCCGTGACCACGACTAATCGAACTGGGCTGACCGTGATTTTCCAGAAAGTCTGACAAGCATGTTCTAAGCTTCTGATCTTGTTGTATTTTAATGTTTTGGTCAAGTTGTTGTTGTTATGTTGTAGTCTGGTATAAGGAGTACATAATCAAGCCTTTAGTTCACCCATAAAGTTCATAGAATCAAAGATATTGTTGGTCAAAGTATCGTTGACCATCTGTTTTGTTGCATTTCTGGAAAACCCAGATTTTGGGAAGAACATGAGTTCTGACATGGTTTGACCATGCCAGATTTTACACATGTGATGTTGATATGATGATCTGATGCTATAGAGTTGTTCTTTGACATCTCTAATGCAAGTATGAACCATTAAAAACACATTGCCAGCTTCCATAAAGCTAAGACTTAAAGGCAAAGTAAATTTACCTCGATTCTGGAAAACCCAGAAACTTAAGAATAAGGTCTGACAAGGACTTTGATGGTCAATAACTTGCTGTTATGATGCATGATGGCCATGAAACTTGATTGTAGTTGTAGAATTACATGAACACTATAATCTGGAAACTTTATCAAGCCCAGAAATATAATAGAACATAGATTTGTAACCGGTCGAACCTCATGCCTTGATGACTAACAAGAATTCTGGAAAAGGCTCAAGAACACTTATGGCGACGGTTCTGTGGCTATAAGGCCCTTTAGTGACACTTATTTTTGGAAAATGATTTATTTTAATAAATAAATAGAAAAAAATGGTTTCTAATTATTAAAATACATAATAAATTATAAAAAATATTTTAAAGTCTAAAAAAAATTAGTTTTTAATTATTTTTGAGTATATTCCATAAATATTTAATATTTTTGGAATATAAAAGGTATTTGATTTATTTAATTATAATATTAGATAAATTATTTAAAATGATTTTAATATTTGAAAAATCATGAAAAATTATATTTTGGTGTTAGAAAATATTTGAAGTTATTTTTAATAACTTTTGATATTTTATGATGAATTTCATTAATAATTTATTATTAATGGTAATTAATTTATTTAATAAATATATTAAATAAATTATGGAAAAATAAATTAATGTTTTAAAATCATATAAAAATGATTTAAGTGTTATAAAAATATTTTAAGTTATAAAATATAACTTTTGATATTTTGACATGAAAATATTAATATTTTAATATTAAATATATTTATTGGATAATGAATTTAAGTGTTTAAAAATTATATAAATAAATATGATTTTAAGGTATTTAAAATACTTTGTGATATTATAAATATATTATAATATTATGTTATGATTTTCATTAATATTTAATAATAAATAAATATTAATGATAAAGGAATATTGTAGTATTTATATTATATAAATATGATATAAATGATTCAAAAATCATGATAAATGGTACTACCTACGTCCCATAATAAGTGATTTTTTAGCTTAAATCACACATACCAATATACAAGCTAAAATGACAAAAATATCCTTAATATATTTTCTTTGAAGTTGAAGAGTTAAAAGAGTGTTATTTAATTGTAGTGATTGCGAAGATTTGATAAATACCATTGGATGCGTAAGGGCATATATGAAAATATTATAAAAAATTGTATTGGAGTTCTAACACATCACTTATTTTGGGAAAAAATATTAAGCCTAAAAATCACTTATTGTGGATTCGAGAGGTAGTAATAATTATCTGAAAATTATTACGAGCTTATGAAAAATATTTTGACTGATAATATAATTATCTAAGTTAATTGTTAAGTGTTTAGGCAGAGTTTAATTGAACTTAAACTCGAGTATTTGTCCGACTAGACCGTCGGGATGTTAGAATTGTGTCGGGTTCAACTCAGACTTAAATAGTCTGACTTGATGTTAAGTCTTATGTGTGTAATAGACTGATAGGGTTATGTGCTATGTGTTTAGGTTATTTTATGTATATATATATATAACAGTAATATATTGTGATGATATTATTCTAATATTGAAGATCTATATTACTAATATTAGGTCTTCGGATAAAGCGATATAAATTACGTAGCAGTAATCAATGAAACAGGCAAGTTTTACTTAACTCTACTAAGAGTTGTTTCATTCAGATATGCTTATGGTAAATCATTGTTGATTGTCATGTAGAATTGTACTCTGTACATATTACATGTATAAGTCAGGTATGAAAGGTTGATCACCTTCATTACCGTTCGGTCCAGATATGTTTATTCATGTTTAATACTTGTTCAGGATAAAAGTTTATTCTCGCACTAATTCACACCTATATTAATGAATTATAGTCAGCTTATTATTCACTCTTTCAATCATGATATATACTTAAATAATATTTAAACTTGATGGGCAACTTTCATGTTTACCCTTGCTATATCATGATAAACATTGCAGATAAGGCGAATGCGTTCGGATAAAGGAAAAAGGTTAAAGCCAAGTTTAGTTTGGGATAAAATGTGCAGCTAATTTGTAATAGTATAGTTTGATAATAATGTTTAATTATGTGTTAGATAGTTTATGAATTGTGCATAAGTTAAGGTTACTCGATTTTGGGGAAATGTGTGTAAAGTGTATTGTATAAACAATTTATGTTTATATCTTCCGCAATAGTTGTAGAATGATTGTACCAGATCCGTGGTGATTTGGGACCCGAATTTGGGGCTGTCACACATATACTCCAGTTCAATCCTCCATCTCTCTGGGGTAATTGGATTAAAACTTCAATCCTCAAAGGTAGATCCATCTGGAAAATTCCCATTCCAAATGATTGTTCTTGGATATGGAAGCAGGTCTTAAAGCTGAGATACCATATCATGCCTCATCTAACTTACATGCTTGGGAAGGGGAACAGATTAAGCTTTTGGTTCGACCCTTGGCTTAATGGTGCAGTTCTGAACCCCTCACCAAATTTAATATACAACACTGATATTCATATGGATGCTACAGTTAGTCATATTCTTAGTCATATTCTTGTTGATTCATCATGGCGCCTCCCCCACTCTAATCACCATGATGTCATTCGATTCAAAAGACAAATTGAATCATTGCCAGCCCCTACCATCCTAGAGGACATGATTCTATGGGGTGAAATTGACATACACATGCTAAAGGCAAAACATATTTGGGAGAGCACTAGAACAAGAAGCCAGTTGGTCTCATGACACTATGATATGGAATAAGTTGGATGTTCCTCGATAATTCATACCGTGGTTGGGACTTCACAAGAGATTACCAACGAATGATTGAACAAGGTTATACACTAGACATGCTACTCTTTCCCCTCTCTGTCTGCAACATTCAGAATCCTTTGATAACGTTTTTTTCAAATGTGATTACTCAAAAATTTTACTTGATGCTACCTTATGTTTAGGAAACTGGGACCACATCTCTCACAACTGGGATGATATTGTTGACTTTGCTACTTCATTCCAAGGTAAAAAACTCTCAAAGAACATCTATTTTCTGTCAATTGCAGTCACATATATTAAAAAATCAAGAATATGTGACGAAACTTTAATTTGTGACAGTTTTTAAAAATAATCAGAAAATATATTAATTTGTGGACTTTTTAAGAATCACAAAATAATAGTATATATGATGGCTCTTAGTGATATTTATCTCAATCTTAGTGATCAACGTATTATAATTATGATGTAATGTCAATCATACCAAATTTTTTCACATGAAAATAAATTTTCTTTTTTATGTACTAAGTCATCACTTATAGATATACCCTTTTCGTGATTGCATTTAAGCTATCGCTAATATTTTAATGTAAGAAATAATCAAAACAATATTTTATGACGACCTTGACAATCATTAAGAAAGATAAATTTTTGTGACGACTTTTATTTGCAATTACAAAAAGAAGGTATTTTGTGATGAAATTTTCAAGCCATCACAAAATAATAAAATATATGATGGCTCTCAGTAATGATTAATTTTACCATCATTATAAAGTATTTGTGACTGCCATTGGAATCACCAAATATTCTAATGTGAAAGTAATTTTGTTTAGTAAGTCAGCTCACATATGTTTCCTTTTATATTTTGTTTTGAAATTATAATCATGATCTGAGCTTTGGTATAATGGTAATACTCGTTATTTAGTTTGCAAATGGGTGGAGGGTTCGAATCCTACAAGTATTATTTGATACAATTAATACAATGAAATAATTTATAATAGAGATTCACGTTCTTACCTGTGATCTCTAAAGTCTTATATCTTTTATGATGGACGTATACAAGACGATCATTGTGATACTCAAAGCCATCACGTAAACTTTTCATAAATGACCATTTTTTAAGTAGTGATTCTACAAAGTATGGGAAGCTAGAAATTCAAGGATACATAGAAATTTCCTCATAATTCCCCCTTCTAGACTTGCATTAGATGTAATAAATATTATCAAGCCTAAACTCTCAACTTGCAAATCTTTTGTTAGCCACTACTTTTTGTTCATATATTATTGTAATTGGCTATTGTAGGATTGGTTTACATTCCATGTATAGCTTGCTCATCTTTTGGCTTGTCTCTAGATGAATCTGCTTTATTCTGGGGGATGCCCCTATCCATTGTATATTTTGGTTCCTTTATAAACTCAAAACACATTTAGCAAGAAAAAAAAAGTATCAAGTTATGGAATCAAAGCTCTATGCGAGTTAATAATCAGACATAAGTGGTCTAGGGCTAAAAAAATTTAGTTATGTGAAAGTGAAATTTAGTCTTGGAATGTTTTGTTCATTTTTATGCTGCATGTGTTGCAGCTCGGTTACTAGAGCTTCAAAGGTTAGACAAAGTTACAGAAGATAATCGATATCGCGACTTGGATGATGAAATGATTAACATGAGTATCTTTTGGTTGGCACCTCAGTTCCGTCTGTTGGGGTTTCTGAAGGGTCTCGCTGAACAATGTCTTGAGGAATTCTTCTACTATCAAGTTGCAGATTCATTAGAGAGCTATGGACAGTCAAACTTATCAGCATTCTTTCGATATTAATATTCAGGCATTTGTTTGGTGGCACCATAAATTACAGCCGTTTGGATAACTATTATGGAATTTTAGCTGTGATCATGATCCCCGGAAATATTGTAATAATTTACCAATTCGTTTCCACAAACGTTTACAAGCTAGGGACCTGAAAAGGTGGAGAAATATAGTATGAAGAAGCATTGCAAGACCAGGATACCAGTACCTATTGAATCCATGGATGGATTTCTTTGCTCTCAGGACCTATTGTTGGTTGTTGTCATTTGTTATTTTCTATGGGAGCATCGCAACAACGTTCCTTTCGAAGGACGTCGCTTGGATGCTTTTTATATATTCAATAGAAGTCTGCAATTTATTTCCGAATTCAACTGCTCCAAAGTTGCTCGGCCTAGTTCTTTACCCTCTCTTCAGCATGTTCCTTTGATTCGCAAATGGCAGAAGCCCCCTCCGAGTAGCTTAAGAATTAATTCTGATGCTGCTTTGTCCCTCGATGGTCGCACTAGCGTTGGTATTGCCGTCCGTGATCATTTAGGGGATTTTTTTGGTATCACCTCTGCTGAGGCCATGGGTTCTCAAAGGGATTTCTTTTGCTCTCGACCTTGACGTTTAAGATATTATTATATATAGTCTGATTCTCTAAACTTGATCAATTTACTTAATTCAGTCGGGATGTGGGGGTCTCTTCGAAGCTGGCTACTTGATCTCGGAATGTCTTTCTTTGTGTAGGAGTTTTGAGTGCTATTCTCTTTCCCATGTACTTAGAGATGACAACATGCTTGCACACATTCACTTGGCAATATGACTTTTTCTTTTGATGAATTTAGTTTTGGATAGAGGTCTTTTGTGTAGGAGTTTTGAGTACTATGTAGTATGTACTTAGAAATGACAACATGCTTGCACACATTCACTTGCCAGGATGACTTTTTCTTTTGATGAATTTCATTTTTGGACAGAGGAGGTTTCCCCTTCAACTCTATCATATTTGTAATTCAGATCGTTCTAATGATTAGTCTCCATTGGTCTCTTCTTTCTCCAAAAAAAAAAAATGAAAAAGAAAAAGAGACCAGGGTACTTGTAAGAATTCAGTTGCAGCTTAAGCTAGATATTTAACAAATTAATTTGATTCTACAGGGGAAGAAATTGATGTTAGTGTTAGTACTAATATTTATCTGATGATATATATAAAGAATTTTTGATTATATTAATTAGTTCATTTTAAATTGATATTCATAATTGTTCTTTAAGTTTGTGAATGTTCAATTTCGCTCATCTTATATTTTACATGTAAATGATGTGATCTCTCTAATTTTTCATTAGTTTTTTAATATCACACCACCAATAATAAATGCTTATTTAGTGTTAGGGATATATTTGAGTATATATAATTATTTGATAAGTAAATCGTTTTAAAAATATATTTCTAATTTTAGAACAGATCAAGATGCCATTACATAAATTAAGAGAATGATTTATAGTCAAAGGGAATTGTGAAGTGTGTAGTAACTAATTTGATCATTTATTATAAGATTCAATTGACGCAATTTAAAAAATCCCCTCCATACATACTATTTTTTTAAAAAAGGTGTTAATATATGCGCATCTTATAGTGATAGTTGAACACCCAAATATGTTAAAATGATTTTATTGCCATTGAAAAATAAAAAAATTAATTAATAGCTTGTCCTTAGATAGCTATGATATACATACACCATTAGCTAGGGCTGGCATCTTTTTTTTTTTTTTTTTTTTTTATTGTTGAAGATGAGGCTTATACAGGCCTAGAAAATATATATTACATAATTCATTAGTCACTATACATCATTAGGTATTGGTGAATGTTTCCGTTCACGTGGATATTTGCATCATCGTAAAGGGCTTTTCTGGTGGCCAGATTCTCTTCCCTTACTAGTTTGTCTGAGGTGAATTAAGCAGTTGATGTATCGCTCCTGCCTGAACATACTGGTACAGCTCTTTCCATCGGTCTAGGGTCTGCAAATATGGCTGGGTGTAAACTTGCTCTCTAGAATCTCCGGTGGGATAATGTCCACTAGTGTTTTTGTGTTGGAATATTTCACATGAATTTCAAATTGGATAAATTCAAGAGTGTATATGGGTTAATAAGTACAGTAGAATCCTCAACTCTAATAGGTTAACCTTTTTAGGTATCCAACATGTTTATTGGATCAATCTACATGAATTGATGTGGGATGGATCCAAGTTTTTGCATGATGTCATTACTCACCATTTCTTTGCTGGCAACTCTTGATGAAGCTTTGTTAAGCTGGGAAAATTCTCTTTCGATCTGCCTGACAATGTATTGGCCCATAGATCCTGCTCGAATATGCATGGAACACATTGTCAAAAGATCCTTTTTGGTTTGTCTGTAATTTGGTTATTTGAGTGAACCTGCCAATCTACAGTATCTTTTTCAACTCTATTCCTAGGCTTCGGTGTGATTTTCTGTGGGTTATAGTGTCCAGGGTTTGGCTTTTCAGGGGTAAACTTCTTTGGTTTATGGGCCAGGTCAAAGATATTTCCATGGTTTGGAGGGTACAAGGGTTTCCCTAAAGAAATCATGAGCTTGGACTCTTTTCTCTCAGTACTAAGTGCTGAGGCATAGCTCTTTTTCATAGGCCTCTCCTTTATGGTTTTACCACTCTCAGCCTGTTTTGCCTTTCTCTTCTCACAACGACTGATCTGATGATCTTTGCTTTTTGGCAAAGCAACAGCCGTAACAGGAGTTGAGATGTCTTTACCGTCTGCCTCTGCCTCAGAAGACGGACTAGGCAACACCGTTCTGGAAGGTGTGCTTTCCTTGTTCGTAGTTACAGCGCTTAGCTGGGCAACTTTTGTTGAAGGGTTGCCATCATTGCTTCAAGTACTTCAACGGCAATGTTATTACTGCTGCTGGCCATTCCTGCAAAAATGTTAGTACTTTGCAAAGAGAAGAAATTATAATACAAGTGTATATAACTGAAATATCAGTTGCTTGATTGCTTGATATCTACTCCGGTGGTTCGCACCTCTATTTATATATAATATCTATTGCTCGTGAAATTTCCACAACAATTGTCTGAATAATTGTCTAAATGGAATCTTTGTACAAATTCCATTATTGTGGCTTTTGTCACATCCATTTTGAATGATTAAAGCAAAAGCTGAGTAGGACTGGATCCGATGTAGGTGGATCTGATGTAGGAGGATCCGGGCCGATGATGCAGAGTGGTCAGACTGGTCAGACAACTCGATGATGACACTAAAGGAAGTCGAAGGACTGACTTTATTATTATTATTATTATTATTATTATTATTATTATTTATAGTAATAGTATTTTATTAGGTAGTAAATCTTTTATAATAAGTTGTTACTTTTAAGATTTTGTTTCCATATTTTTAGGAAGTTTGTTAGGATTTTTGTTTTCGTATCTTTAAGAGGATTTTTTGTATCTACAGAAGATTAGAGTGATTTTGGAGATAAAATTTTTGTTAGTTATAAACCCAGTTTGTTAAAATTTGATATTACTTTTTTATAACAGATTGAATACTTTTATAAAAAAAAAATATAAATAGTGCCATTAACTTTCTTAAGTTTGGAGCTTAATGGTTGTGTTAAGGTGGCTAAATTCTCGACATAAATTCTGCCAGAATAATTCACACACTTTAATGACCTGTTTGGTTTGGGGGGAATGAAACGAGGATTTCAAAAAGAAATGCTCATTCTTATGTTTGGTTACTTAAAGAGAGAGAATGATCATTCTAATGAAATGTCTAATCATATATTTAAATGAATGCTTATTCCATAAGGATGTATAAAGATTGATTAATTCCATTCCGATTGATAAATTTTAAAAAAACTTACGTCGATCGAAAATCGTGTAGTTTACCGTTTTGATAAACATATGAATAAGAATATCTATTCCATTTCCATTCTCATTTCGATATTATAACCAAACAAACAATAAGAACCTTTGTAATTCTTCTCAACCGACAAATTTGTCAATGTTATCGAGAACATGAGGTTGTAATTTAATACCACCACTGTCCATGGTTAATTCTAAGAAGTCAATCTGTTCCTTATTTAGGTCAAATTTTTTCTTATTTATCGCTACGTTTGGATTGAAAAAATAAAATTGGTGAAGAAATGAAATAGAAATTGGAATGATTCATTTAAATTCGAGTGGAATGAGGATACATATCATCCATAAAATTTATAAATTTGACGAGATATGAGAATAGTTTATTTTATTTTAATAAAGCAATCAATAGCCTTGATTTTTTTTAATTCAGTAAGAATTAATCGTTCTATTTTCAACTTCATTTCTACAATCCAAACGTAATATTAAAATAATGCCATTGTCTCGTAGCTCAATTGCTACATTCTACATATGTTTAATATGGTCATCTTCATTCTTATTGAATATTAAGATTTCATCAATATAAACCATACATTATCCTGTATGAGACTTCAGAATTTCGTCCATCTTTCTTTGGAAAATTGATGGGGCTTTCTTTAATCCCATGGACATAACCAGCCATTCGTAACTCCCTTGCGGCGGGCAACTGAATGCTGTGTATGGAATGCTATCTTCTTCCATTTTTACTTGGAAAAAATCCAGATTTGCAGTCTATCATGCTAAATCTTTTCACGTTACGTTCCTGAGTCTGAGAAAGAGTTTGTCTTTCTAAGGAATCTGAAAGGAATCGCGAACAGTGATGTCGTTAAGAGGGACATAATTAATCACCATGCGTGCTTTTCCACATTTGATCTCAGAGTGATTTCTCACCATGAAAGCTCGAGTACTACTCCATGCATCTTGATGAGGAAGATCTTATCACGTTCAATTTCCTGAGTTCACGGATTTGTTCATCAAATTCCTGCACATCCATTGGACTTGCAGCTAAAGTTTTTCAGCCTTATAGAAATTTTGATTTTCTTTTCCTTGATCAAATTATGATCGAGTTCTATCTTGCAACGAGGAAAATCTTCTTTCCATAATTTTTTAGGATTATCAGAAAAGTTTTCATTCAATAGAATTTCTGTCTAGTAGTTTTTGAGTATTTGACCAAAATATGACCTTATCTTTTGATGAATTCAGTTTTGGATAGAGGTCTTTTGCGTAGGAGTTTTGAGTATTATGTAGTATGTACTTAGAAATGACAACATGCTTGCACACGTTCACTTGCCAGGATGACATTTTCTTTTGATGAATTTCATTTTTGGATAGAGGAGGTTTCCCCTTCAACTCTATCATGATTAATGACAACTCTTTTGATGATCATATTTGTAATTGAGATCGTTCAAATGATTAATCTCCCTTGGTCTCTTCTTTCTCAAAAAAAAAATGAAAAAGAAAAAGAGACCAGGGTACTTGTAAGAAATCAGTTGCAGCTTAAGCTATATATATATATATATATATATATATATATATATATATATATATATATATATATATATATATATATATTAGAAATAAAAAACCTCACACACACACACACACTAGAGAAAATGGAGATGTTATCACAAAAGAAATCTTATATTTTTGCTTGTTTCAAATGAGTTGAGTACATATGTATTTATAGGAATCCCCATACATGTATAAACTCAAATACATGAATAAACACTTGATGAAAAACAACTTCCTAGACACCTTTTCAACTAGCTTCATGAACCTTCAAATACATGAACCCAACCTAGCTTCATAAATATTTATTAAAACATAAATATATTAAATACTTAATTACTTTGGGACAAGTTTATTTTTCAACACCCCTCTTAAACTTGTCACACCAAGTGAGCTCACTTAATTTGCAAAATAATTGGACTTTGAGTGGCCGTAAAAATATCAACAATTTGGTCTTGAGTCCTCACAAATACAAGTTCAACTTCTTTCTTCGCAACACATTCTCTTATAAAATGAAATCTTGTGTCAATGTGTTTGCTTTGATCATGAAAACCTTTGGATTCTTAGCGATGCTGATTGTCGAGCTTGTTATCGATATAAATCTTTGTTGGCTTCTCTTGTTGCAAATTAAGATCTCTTAAAAGATTTCAAAGCAAATGGCTTGCAGCAACCACAAGATGTAGCGACAACATATTCCGCTTCAAAAGTAGAGAGGGTCCGCGATAGGTTGCTTCTTTGAGGACCATGTAAATGTTGAATTACCCATAAAGAAAACAAATCCGGTTATACTCTTTCTATCATCATCATCAAATTGATCGCTATCCTGATATTCCTCGAGCTTGAAATTATTTGAAATTGAATAAAATAAGCCAAAATCAAGAGTACCTTTGATGTAACAGAGAACTCGTTTAGCAACCTTCAAATGAGTTATTGTGGGTTTTCCATGTAACGATTAACAAGACTAACTAGACCATATACAATATCCGGTCTTTTGGATGTTAAATCGCAAACTTCCAACAAGACTCTTGAAAAACGTTGGATCCACTGTATCTCCTCCTTAATGCTTTGACAATTTAATATCACATTCAATGGGTGTGCTTACTGACTTACAATCAAGCATTTTAAATTTCTTAAGAAGATCTCTTTAGCATATCCTTCTTGAGAAATAAAAATTCCTTCTTTGCTTTGCTTCACTTCATGACCAAGGTAGTAAGCCGTGAGACCCATATCCGTCATCTCGAATTCATTGCCATAGCCTCTTTAAATTCTTCAAACGTGATTGGATTACTTGTATGTGACGGATCCTGACTTTGATACGAAGTGTAACATCCCCAATCAAATTATTAAACACCACGAATCGGTATATTAATTACTATAACTATTCGTATAAGATATAAACATAAATTATTTATACATTAAACTTAACACACTATTTCCAAGGTCGATAACCATAACTTATACATGTATCGACATCTGTCGACATCTGATGTCACTTTAACCTCGTGTATCTCGACGTATTGAGTCTGTCTGCGATGTTTATCATGATATATAGCGAAATGACAACAAGTTTGCTAGCAAATTTAAGTTCAATAAAAGATATATCATGTAAGACCCGAATTTTATGAAATGAAAGTATTCAATTTTCTTATAATTATTATTTTATTTAGTAAATGGTTAAATTGATAAAAGGATTAAAACTAAGGGTGATATGTGAAAATTTTGCAAAGTAAAGCGAAGTTGTTATAAAATATTCGTTTGGTCGGGAATATTTTTTTGAGGGGAATATTAAATGCTGACGACACAATCATTAAGTGGACCTACAATGAAATTATTGCGAGTTAGAAAAGCGACAAAATTATCTTTTTATAAAAATAATGGCGAAAGTTTCACAGTTAAGCTGTTGAAATACCCGGTAATAAAAATGCGATGTCTGGCGTGGTTGTATAGTAGCATGATTATGAATCTTTACGTGAGAAGTCGCTCAGTTATACTCAATTATTGCTTTCACGGTGAATTCTTTATTCGATATTTTATTTTATTGATTGATAATTTCTTTCGTTAATATTTTATATTATTGATTGATAATTGTCATTGCATAATATTTCAAATTATCAAATCAATAATTCATATTATTTGAATAATATTATTAAATAGCATTATTGACAATGTCTAAAAATGCACGTAGAAAGGGGTTTGAGTGCACTAATTGCTTGGCATGATAAGGAGAATCCTTATCGGAAAGCCCCTTTTCACAGGAGCGACACAGTTGTCAATATTGTAGTTATGTAATATTATTTGTGAATAATAAATTATTGATATATATATGATAAGAAAATATTTATTTAATATGAATTTAAGCGGATGAATGTTTTTTGCATATGACATTTGTTGAAAGTTGGTATTTTATCTTTTACGATAAAATAATTCATTCATATAAGACCCCAACTTATTATAAATAAAATTAAATTTTTCCTCTATTCATTATTCTAAATTAATAAGGTGTTAATTTGATATAATGCTTTGGTTATGGGTGAAATGTGCAAATTTTGCAAAATAAGCAGTGGTTATAAAATATTCATTTACGTGGGGAATATTCTTGTTGTCGGAGAATATTAAATGCGGCAATATGATTCATTGTGCCCCATAACGGAATAACTATCGGATGAAGAAAATGACAAAATTTGAGTTTTATAAATAACTTGGCGAAATTATTACAGATTAACACCCATTGGAATATTTGGTGGTTAAAAATATAATGTCTGGCGTGGTTTAGCGATAGCACTGGCGGTATTGCATAGTATTTTTGAAATTATTGATTCTACTACGTGAAGAAGGCACTACTCAATAATTATTACGATGAGTTATTATTCGATATTTTATTTTATTGATTCAATAATTCTTTGCGTTGATAGTTTATATTATTGTTGTTTAAATAATTGTCCTTTCTGTGGCGAGTATTTTCCATTATCGGATCGATAATTCATATTATTTGAATAATATTATTAGATAGCATTATTAGCGATGTCTAGAAAGTTTACTGTCGAGGAGAGGTTTGTTCACCTAATTGCGGCGCTTGATAAGGAGAAATCCTTATTGGAAGCCCACTTTTTACGGGAGCGGCTTTTGTATGTCATAATTGTGATTACGTAATATTATTTGTGAATAATTAATTATTGATTTATATGATAAGGAAATATTTATTTGATGTAGATATAAATGATGGATTTATTTATGTGGTTATAAATGAAGGAATTAATGCTGAGGTGTTTTATTAGTATTTTGTCGGAATGGAGGTATTAAAAATCATTCGTTTGTGGATTTCGGATATTTTTTGTTTGGAATTTGGAAAAATTCAAAGCTACAAAGTTGTAGAGAATTCGATTTCGTGTGGAATGGACATAAAATTTGTATTTTTTCTGATAAATGGGCTATTTTCTATGAATTATTGAAGTTTCGAAAAATAAAATAATTTTTATTAATTTATGGGTGGGACCCACTTTTGTGATTTAAAGCATGAGGTCTGCTGGGATTTTTTTCAAGAGTGGCATGTTGGTCTTTGATGGCTAGTATCGTAGAATGAAGAATAAATAAAATAATATTTTTATTATTTTAGTCTCATTTTATGGCGTTCTAGCATTTTCCTATAAAGCAAGTTTTTTTCTCTCTATATTATCGCGTATTTTGTGAGTATTTAGATACTTTGAGGAGTTCTTTATTCGATTACAAGTTTTTCTCGGCTTTCTATCGATATTCGATCGGAAATCACATTATTTTGAGGTAAGGGATGTTATTTTCTTCTTAAATGATATTATTTTCTTGATATCATTATGTGAAATATTGGTTTGAACTTTTTAATCAAATTTGAAACTTTTGTAAGCGAGGTTACTATTCACTTATCACTCTGACTTATTTATTCACGGATCTGACTTTATTCATAGAAAAATAAAATTTTCCTTTTTTGTCCAAGATATACTATTATGGTTAATATCTTTGATTGTATCCGTGTTTTGATCTTTATTTTTGAATTACGCTTCTCGATTGGGTTATTATGAGTATTATTGATCTTGGATAGGTTGTTATCTGAATCCTAATATTTGTCCTTACGTCTCTTTGGATTCGTTTTCTTTAAAATAATTTTCATCATCCTCGATCTTAAATGATGATATTCTTGAATATCTTTGGCACATAGTGCGAAGATGAATGATTAATCGATGAATATCTTTGGCCGTGGTAGTGAAGATGAACGTGTGTTGAGATGAACATGACCCATTGGTGATCTGAATGAATATCTTTGGCACGTATGGTGCAAAGATGAATATTTGATTAAAGATGTATATTGATTGTTGTTACGGGGATAAAATATTGATGATGAACTTTTAAATCTTAGAAGAAAGTAGAATTCATTCTCTACGTGACTCTTCTAATGGATTGTTATTTCCATGCGAGTTGTTGATCTAAAACTTGTTATGCTATTATATTACATCGATTTTTCCTGTTGAAGACTAATGATAATTTTTTTTATATTATCTTAGTCATAATATTCTTTCTTGGGCTAGTTGAGCTCACCCTTTTCCTTTTTGTTCCATTTTTCTTCTCGGGAGGTGAAAACATAGTAGGATCTAGTCGAGGGTATGGGTGATGGTTCTAGAAAGATGTTTTAGCGATTCCTCATTTATTTACGTAAAATAGTGTATGAATAATTATAATGAGGACATATTTGAGTGTGGATATTATCAGAAGATAATATTTGTATTTAAACTCATGAGTATGTGTTATTAAGTATTTTACCTGACAATTTGTATTATTGAAGTTTTAGTTTGCTTTACATACCATGTATTTGGCGACTCGAGAATGGGTGTTGTATACCTATTTTAGAGGCGTCACAATTCAAATATATTATTATAATATTATATTATAGTAGTATGATGTGATTATATAATAGTATAATTTTTTAATTTGAATGGTAGCATTATTATAGTAAATTCATGGTATAAAAGTAAAAGGAGGTGGGAAGAGAGCGAATTAAATTTGAATTACGATGATGTAAGCAATGATGTCATCGAAGCGATGAGGTAAGAAATGATGTCATCAGAACGATGAGGTAAGCAATGATGTCATATGATCGATGATGTAATGATGATGTCATAAATTATGGCAAAAGACTATTTTACCCTTACTCATCAAACTATAAATAGAAGCTCATTTCTTCATTATTTTCCACCAATTCATTCAAATTTATAGAGAGAAAGTATAGATAGAATAAGAGAGAAAGAAGAAGAGTATTATGTTCTTACCTTATTGCGTTATCAATCTCTCTACTAAGGTAAAGGGGTATTATTTCTTTTCGTATTCATGAAGAGTTATTTCTTTCAATACTCGTAAGGGTTGTTAATACTATTCTTTATTATTAGTTGGGATAACCCGCTCACACCTGCGGATTCTGCATGCACAGTAAATAACCCTTCGTATTCATTTGTTATTAAATTATGGAAATGATGCATCTCGCGGACTACCGCATGACGATTGAAAATCTATTTTGCGTTTTGTATATTGATCATTTTAGATTCCTAAATTTAAACTTCTTATGGTAAGTATTGCTTCTATAATTCCTCAAATTAGTATAATATCCTTGATATTTGCACTTCATCGATATCTTTTCATGAAAATATTATTACGAGCATTCTTGATAAGTTTTAACCTTTTCATCTTGAGAATACTATTCACGAAGTACTTATTCAGAAATCTTATTCATGAAGTCTTATTCACGGGATCTATATTCATGACAAAAATTGATTTCTTTTCGGTTCAAATCATTTTTGATCTGATATTATTCTTGAATTTTACTCCACAAAAGTATTATCATGTTGACAATTTAGACTTTATTGAATTACGAATAAATTAAATTATAAATATTTAAAATTTATTCTTTGCTTTCATTTAATTGAATTCTTATATCATTGTCATCCAAGCATATTTATATTGTTATGAAAGTCGTCTTTGGCGTAGTGCATAGATGAATTTGTTGATTTAGTATGATTATGACTAGGAATCATTGACCCAACTTATTATTAATGAAATTTAATTTTCTCTATTTATTATTTTGAAATAGTAAGGGTTGATTTGATTAATGTGGATAGTTAGGGGTAAAAATCATAAATATTTCAAAATAAGCAAGTGGTTATAAAATATTCATTGTTGTCGGGGAATATTAGTTTGGTGTCGTGGAATATTAAATCTTTGTCGGGGAATATTAAATGCGGCAAAGTAGTGACCATGTGTGGGCCCATGTGAAAAGCGATTGGATGAAAGCAGCAAATATAAGTTGTTTAAAAATAACGGCGTAGTTATTCACAGATTAATCTTGTTAAAATACTAAATTGGTTAAAAAAACGATAGCGTTGCGGTATTGCCGATTATTGATTCTTACGTGAAGGCCTTTACTCGATAATGGTTACGATAATTCTTGTTGATATTTTATTTTATTGAGTTAATAATTCTTTGCGTTGATATTTTATATTCTTTGTTGTTTGATAATTGTCATTACGAGTATTTTTCATTATAAAAGCGATAATTCATATTATCGAATAATATTATTAGATAACATTATTGGCGATGTACAGAAAGTTACATACAGGAGAGGTTTGGTCACTAATTGCGCTTGCGATGAAGAAGAAATTCTTATTGGAAGCCCCCTCTTTCTGAGGAAGCTGCTGGTTGTCGATATTGTGATTACGTAATATTATTTGTGAATAATTAATTATTGATTCATATGATGAGAAAATATTGATTTTATGTGGATATAGATGGAAAAATTTTAATGTGACAATTGTTGAAAATTGAAATTTTATCTTTTACGATAAAATAATTCATTTAAATATATTATTATATTTTAATAATATAATAATGGTGATATTTTACAGCGAATGTGGGATATATGAGTATCTGAGGAGGAAGAGTATTTTTGTTGCAATAAATGTTTAAAACATGTTAAACATGTCGGTGGACCCCATTTATTATTTGAAATTTGATTATAGCTTTTGTAAAATGCTTGGTTTGTGGATTTGGTCAATTTCTATTTGGAATTTGGAAAAACTTTCTTACGCAAAGTTGTAGAGAATTGAATTTCTATAAAAACTCATGAGATTCGAATTTTCTGATGAAAGGGCTATTTATTATGAATTATTGAAGTTAGAAGCTCAAAATAATTGATTTTTGGAAGTTTAAAATATTTAAAATTAGAAAAACGTTTTTTCTGTTTTTTTTCTAGAATGTGGCATGTGTTTGATGGCTGAAATCAGATTCTGGGCATGTGCGTAGAAATTTATATAATTATATTATTAATTTATTAAATTTTACGCTTTGGTGTTCTAGCGATTTCTATAAATAGGGTCTTGGGTTAGAATTGAAAATCACACGAAGCTGAGTTTTCTCTCTCTATATTATCGGCGTATTCTTGTGAGTATTTTGAGTATACTTTGAGTATTGTTAGGCGGTCTGAGTTCAAGTTGACCTTATGTCAGGTATTTAAATTTAGAAATCTTGATCTTTCGAGGTAAGGGATGTTATTTTCTTCTCGAATGATATTATTTCTTGATATCATTATCTTTGAAATATTGGTTGGAACTTTTTATCAAATTTGGAACTTTTTCATATCGGGGTTTACTATTCATGAGTTCTTATTCACGAGATTCTTATTCATGATTCTTATTCACGATTCTTATTTATTCTTATTAAGTCTTATTCGTGAAGCGTGAAGATGTTTTTTGTGGAATTTCTATCTTTTGGTGTCGGATTTCTTATTCACGTATCGCGTATCGGCCTTTATTCACGATATCTGACCTTATTCATAGAAAAATAAAATTTCTTCTTTTTGTCAAAATATCTAATACGGATCTTAGCTTTGATTGTATCCGTGTTTTGATCATTCTTGAATTTTACACCACTTATGATTATTTTTGAGGTATTTTTTTGAACATGGATAAAACAAAGTACGAATCCTTAATCCTTAATCCTTGTCATTTTGTTTCTTTGGATTCGTTTCTTTAAAAATATTTTCATCATCCTCGGTCTTAAATGATGATATTATTGAATATCTTTGGCACGTAGTGCAAGATGAATGATTTCTGAAGAATATCTTTGGGCGTAGTGCAAAGATGAGCAGTGTTTAGATGAACATGACCGGTGATGAATATCTTTGGCTGTAGTGCAAAGATGAATATTTGATTCAGGATGTATATTGATTGATGTTCTGGGGATAAAAGATGAGCGATGAACTTTTAAATTCATACATAGAAGATAGTAGTTTGCATTCTCTCTTAACTCTTCTTAATGAATTATTATTCCATTGCGAATATTGATTTAAAATTTGTTGTCTATTGTATTCTATTAGATTTTTCCTGTTGAAGACTAACGATAATTTGTTGTATATTATCTTAGTCGTAATATTCTTTCTTGAGCTAGTTGAGCTCACCCTTTTCCTTTTGTTCCATTTTTTCTCGGGGAGGCGAGAATATAAGCGAGTCTGAGTGGGGTATGGAATGAAGGTTTAGAGAGAGTTGTTTAGTAGTCCTCACCATTTTTGTAAAATAATGTATCGATAAATGTGATGAGGATTTATTTGAGTATAGATATTATGCAGAAGATAATATTTGTATTTAAACTCCGCAGTTTTCTTGTTGTAATAATAAAGTTGTAGTTGTTTACATACCGTGTATTGTGACTCGGAATGGGTGATGTATACTATTTTGGGCGTCGTCGCGGTTAAGTATCGAGCTTAGGGATATGATCTCTGGCGGAGATGGGGAATAGAACTAGGAGGAGGAGGCGAGTAAATCCTTAGCTAGTGTGTGTCTACTAAGCTTATTTTTAGTTGAGTGGAGTATATAAGGATATTATGTGATATATTGATTTCCTTAATTAACCCTTGTTTTATGGCGGTATTTGAGAATGTCGTGAAGAAATTATATGATGGAAATGAGGGCCAGTGGAGGCGCTTTGTACTCACAGCGAGGAGAAGCGTCTGCAACAGTGGTGATGTTCCTCTGTGAACAACACCTTTTGGCGAGATGATGAGCGGGGATGTTTAGAAGCTTTTTGCGATTCATACGCAAAATCAGGCGAGGAGACTTCGTGTTCAAAAAATCTGAGGGAGAAATGATAGCAATTCACGGGTTATCACATTGAGCGATTCGAAGTTGGGACCACGAATTTAAGGGAAAGCGGATCCGTCATGGCGGAAACATGGGTCAAGCAAATTACGAGATATTCGATGTCTTGGGATGCGGCGGAGACGAAGGTTCCATTTCGCCACCTTTATGTTTCGTGGCGGCGGAACTCTGGTGGGATGCGTGAAAGCGTACCCATCATTACTTTTCGGCATGTCTTGGGAGCGTTTGAAACTATTTAATGACAAATACTTTCACGAAAGTGTTGCGTCGTATGAAGGAAGTGGAGTTCATTAGATTAGAAGCGAAAACAACGTGGCGGTGTCTCGATGCGAGGCAAAGTTTGCGAGTTATCGGTTTGCACCTCATTTGGTGGAGAATGAGAGCGTGTATGGCGGATGTTTCTTAGAGGTTTGAAACGGCGTCGTCGTCGATATCTCATTCTCGTAATTTTCTCTCTATTCGAGATGTTGTAAGTGAGGGCTCGATTATTAGGCGAGATACTTGAATGCGGTCGTTGAGGACCCTGACGAGGATCGTACCGGAGATAGCGTCAGCGAGAATAATGATAACCGGCGGAGAAAAGCAGAGCGGACAAAAATGGTAACCACTCTGGTGGTAATCATGGCCGTGAAAATAGAAGAAGCGAGTCGGGAGGAGATTTTAAAAGGAGATTTACAACGACCGTATGAAGGCAGCGGTCTTGCGTGGCTGGTTCTAAGGGAGAGAAGCGACCACCGGTCGTATCTTCTATAAATCACGGAAAGAGGACATATCGGTCAAAGCTGTCCCTGACAGATTCAAGGTATCTTTATAATTGTGGAAAGGAAGGACATATCGCTCGAGATTATGCGATAGCGAAACCTAGTTATTGAGGACGGTGACTCGAAAAACATCCGAGAAAATCGAAAGTCAGCGATTAGGAAGGCGTTTGTTGTGGTGGTCATAATCACGAGGAACCCAAGCGAGGTGATCACGGGTAAAAGTATTTATAAATTCTTGCGAAGTTTATACCTTACTTGATCTGGGTCTTTACCCGTTCATTTATCTCTCTGCGTGTGCTCAGCGTTTAAACTTGACTCAGGAGAAATTAGACTTTGACTATCTGTGGAAACTCAGTTAGGAGAAACTTTCATCATCCTTTGTTTATAAATCTTGTTTGATTGAGTTGGCACCATTACCTTACTGTTGACCTTATCTCTTTAAAGATACTTGCTTTTGATGTGATTTTAGGGATTGATTGGTTAACTACTCATCATTACCAAAATTGATTGTTTTACGTAAGGTTGTTAGTTTTTCATATTCTAACTTGACTTTTGTTATGCAATTGACAACTAAACCATTAAAATCAATCAACTTTGTCATATCTAATCATAAAAATTTATTCGTTTATTGAAAAGCGGATGTCGAAGCTTTCTTAGCCCGTGTTATGGATTTGAATAAAGACACGTCGAATTTGAATAATATTCTGTTGTTATTGACTTTCTGGCGTATTTCACGAAGAACTTCGATTACACCCCGAGCGTGAAGTTGAATTCTTTATTGATCTTGAACACAGTACAAGCCCATTTCTAAAACCCATATCGAATGGCTCTATTGAACTTGAGGAGTTAAAGGTCAACTACGAGAATTGTTGGACATCGGTTTCATTCGTCTAGTACATCTCCTTGGGGTGCTCTGTTTTATTTGTAAAAGAAAAGCGGGAGTATCGACTTTGTATTATTATCGGGAATTGAACCATATCACCATCAAGAATAGGTATCCTCTACCTCGTATTGATGACTTGTTTGACCGATTCTGGGGCCTGATTCTTTTCAAAAATCGATCTTAGATTCTGGATATCAAATTTGAAGATTAGGCGAGGATATTCAAAAAGGCGCCTTTAGAACTTCGGTATGGGCATTATGAATTCTTAGTCGTGTCTTTCGGATGACTAATGCTCCTGCGACTTTCATGGATATGATGAGCCAAGTATTGAGGAATATTTGGATCGGTTGTTGTTGTCTTTATTGATGACATCTTATATATTCAAAAGTCGTGAAGATCATGAGCACCGTTTGAAATTTGGTACTCGAAAGGCCGTGAAAACAAACTATATGCAAATTGAAGAAATCACGAGTTACGGCGAGGAAGTAGCATTCCTTGGGCGCGATGGTGTCGAAACATGGAGTATCTGTTGATCCGTGAAGATTGAAAGCAATCTGAAAGTTAGAACAAGCAGAAGTCGGTGGTGAAATGCGTAGCTTTTGGGCTTATTTGGTTATTATCGGAGATTCGTGGAAGGGTTTTCTCGAATCGCTACTCCATTAACTTCGGCTAACTTCGGAAGGATACTGAAAATTCGTTTGGAGGCGAAGAATCGAGAAAAGTTTCAAGAGCTTAAGAGGAGACTTATTTATTTTGTTAACAATACCATCTGGTTCGGATGGATTTGTTATCTCTGATGATCTTGAGAGCGAAAGGGTTAGGATGTGTTCTCATGCTGGCGTGGGAAAGTCATAGCTTTATGCCTCATGACAACTTAAAGAGTATGAGAGGAATTATCCTACTTCGTGATCTAGAGTTAGCGTGATCGTTTTCCTTGTTAAAGATATGGAGCCTTATCTATATGGGGAGAAAGTGGAGATATATTAGGACCGTAAAAAGCCTTAAATATTTCTTCACTCAAAAAGAACTCGACATCTGGCGTGACGTTGGCTCGAGCTATTGAAGACTACGACCACCTTTATTGATACCATCACGGAAAAAGCGAGCGTGGTAGGCGGCGTTGAGTAGAAGATCATATCTTGAGGCAGAGTGCGATGATGTCAGTATCGCGTAGAACCCGACTTTAATAGAAAAAGTTAAGGTTGCTCGAGCCCGCAGGCGGTGATGATCGTATGAAGAAGAAAGTACAAGAAGGGCTATTAGGGCGAGAATTGATGAAGAAGGAATACTTGAGTCCTCTGAGACTTTGTGTTCCTAACGACTACGATTTGAAGTCAAGATTATGATGGAGGCACACTGATACACCATTTGCGATCCATCTGGAAGTCTTAAAATGTATCGTGATCTTGACATACATTTTGGTGGAACAATATGAAGAGAGAGATTGCAAAGTTTATCTCGATGTGTTTAACTTGTCGGCGTGTAAAGGCGGACATCTAGTACTAAAGGTCGTTCTGACCACTTGAGATTAGAAATGGAAGTGGGAACACATTACCATGGATTTAGATTCTGGTCTTCTACGGTTTCTCGAGCATCAATCTTTATTTGGGTTATTGTTGATAGATTAACCAAGTCTGCTCATTTCTTGCAAATCTGGGAGACTTATTCACTTGAGCGTCTTCTTTAGTATATGCGTGAATGAGATTGTGAGGTTGCATGGCATGCACTGTATCCATAGTTTGGATCGTGACCCGAAGATTCACTTCAAGATTTTGGGTTAGCTTGCAAAAAGCTATGGAGACGCAGTTCTGCGATTTAGTTGGCATACCGTCCTCGAAGCAGACCAGATGATCGAGAAAGGACTATTGAACTCTTGAAGATTTATTAAGACTACTGTGTCCTAGACTTCAAGGCGGTTAGGATAAGTATTTACCATTGGTGGAATTCTCTACAACCAGCGATTATCGAGCAGAGTATAGGTGTGGCTCCATTTGAAGCATTATATGGGCCGAAAATGTGGTTCTCGATATGTTGGGATGAGGTGGGTGAAGCAACATTATTTGGGACAGGGGAGTTGAAATGCGATATGATTCTACGAAAAGATCGAATGATTCGACAAGCGTATACAAGCGGCACAAGATCGACAAAAGAGTTATCACGGATCTTCATCGAAAGGGCGTGGAATTTAGTGTAAAGGGGATCGTGTATTGTTGCGAGTTGCTCCATGGAAGGAGTTACAAGATTTGGGAGAGAGAAAGCTCGATCACGATTTATTGGTCCATTTCAAATTCTTGGCCAGAGTAGGAAATGTAGCTATAGACTTCGCGTTACCTCAAAGTATGTCTCGTGTTCATAATGTGTTTCACGTATCTCGTACTTAAATAAATATGTGAAAGACCCGAACCACGTTATAGAGTTAGAAATAGGACGAGATAATAGAAGACTTAGCGTATGAGGAGGTACTGTCGAAGATCTTGGATAGGAAGGGCATGTCCTACATGTGAAAGGTCGTACCCACAAGTTAAAGTTTTGTGGAGGAATAAATCTTATAGAGAAATGACACAGGAATTGGAAAGCGGAAATGAAAGCGAGGTATCCTCGCCTTTTGAAACACAGTGCGTCACGTCGATTTCGAGGGCCGAAATTTCATAAGGAGGGAGGTTGTAAACCTGACTTATTATTAATGAAATTTAATTTTCTCTATTTATTATTTTGAAATAGTAAAGGTTGATTTGATTAATGTGGATAGTTAAGGGGTAAAATCATAAATATTTCAAAATAATGAGTGGTTATAAAATATTCATTGTTGTCGGGGAATATTCGTTTGGTGCGTGGAATATTAAATGCTTGTCGGAGAATATTAAATGCTGACGAAGTAGCGACCATGTGTGGGCCCATGTGAGCGATTGGATGAAGAAAGCGACAAATATAAGTTGTTTAAAAATAACAGGCGTAGTTATTCACAGATTAATCTTTGTTAAAATACTCGGTGGTGTAACGTTGTTAGCGATTGCTTTGCGGTATTGCACCGATTATTGATTCTTACGTGAAGCCACTACTCGATAATGGTTCTGATAATTCTTATTCGATTATTTTATTGATTTAATAATCTTTGCGTTGATATTTTATATTCTTTGTTGTTTGATAATTGTCATTTACGGTATTTTCATTATCGAAGCGATAATTCATATTATCTCGAATAATATTATTAGATAACATTATTGGCAATGTCTAGAAAGTTACATGTCTACAGAGAGGTTTGGTCACCTAATTGCGTGATGTAAGAAGAAATTCTTATTGGAAAGCCCCTCTTTCACAGGGGCTGCTTTGGTTGTCGATATTGTGATTACGTAATATTATTTGTGAATAATTAATTATTGATTCATATGATGAGGAAAATATTGATTTTATGTGGATATAGATGGAGAAAATTTTTAATGTGACAATTGTTGAAAATTGAAATTTTATCTTTTTACGATAAAATAATTCATTTAAATATATTATTATATTTTAATAATATAATAATGGTGATATTTTACAGCGAATGTGGGATATATGAGTATCGAGGAGGAAGAGTATTTTTGTTGCAATAAATGTTTAAAACATATTAAACATGTCGGTGGGACCCATTTATTATTTGAAATTTGATTATAGCACAATAAAATCGCTTGGTTTGTGGATTTGGTCAATTTCTATTTGGAATTTGGAAAAACTTTCTTACGCAAAGTTGTAGAAATTGAATTTCCTATAAAAACTCATGAGATTTGAATTTTACGATGAAAGGGCTATTTATTATGAATTATTGAAGTTCGAAACTCAAAATAATTGATTTTGGAAGTTTAAAATATTTAAAATTAGAAAAACGTTTTTTCTTATTTTTTTCTAGAATGTGGCATGTGTTTGATGGCTGAAATCAGATTCTAGGCATGTGTAGAAATTTATATAATTATATTATTAATTTATTAAATTTTACTGCTTTGGTCATTCTAGCGATTTCACATAAATAGGGTCTTGGGTTAGAATTGAAAATCACAGAAGCTGAAGTTTTCTCTCTATATTATCGGCGTATTCTTGTGAGTATTTTGAGTATACTTTGAGTATTACTTTAGGCGGTTTTTCATGTAGGGGTTCTTATTAAGCTGAGTTCTTATTCACGATTCTGTATTCATGAGTTCTTATTCGCGAGTTACTTCATTCGAAGTACTATTAAATGAAAGCGTGAAAGATGTTTTGTGGAATTTCTATCTTTT
>JAINUW010000549.1:0-98837 GCA_020205615.1 Panax quinquefolius
CTAATGTGGGATATATGAGTATACGAGGAGGAAGAGTATTTTGTTGTAATAAATGTTTAAAACATGTTAAACATGCTCATGGACCCCATTTATCGATCGAAATTTGATTATACCGTGAAATCGCCTGCTTGTGGATTTCGGTCAATTTCTATTTGGAATTTGGAAAACTTTCTTCTGCAAAGTTGTAGAGAATTGAATTTCCTATAAAAACTCAAGTGAGATTCGAATTTTCTGATGAAAGGGCTATTTATTATGAATTATTGAAGTTCAAGTTCAAATAATCGATTTTTGGGAGTTTTAATTATTTTTTTTATGAAAACGTTTTTATCATTTTTTGGACAAGGTTAACCTGTGTGGCTGGTGTTTTGACCTGATTTCAAAGGGCTAAGGAAAATTTATTATAATTATATTAATATTTTATTAAATTTTCGCTTGGTGTTCTAAGCATTTTCCTATAAATAGGTGCTTAGGTTAGAATTGAAAATCACACCGTAAACTCCAAGTTTTCTCTCTATATTATCGAGTTTATTCTTGTGAGTATTTTGAGTATACTTTGAGTATTGCTATACGGTGCAAGTCCAAGTCATAGCCTATATCCTGTTTCAAATGTAAGTATCGATCTTCGAGGTAAGTGGATATTATTTTTTTTCAGAATGATATTATTTCTTCAATATCATTATAATCGAAATGTTGATCTCAAGTTTTTATCAAATTTGGAACTTTTTCATGCTCTGGGTTACTATTCATGGGTTACTATTCATGAGTTACTATTCACGAAGTTACTATTCACGAAGTTACTATTCACGAAAGTTACTATTCATTTAGTACTATTCATGAAGTGAAGATGTTTTTTGTGGAATTTCTATCTTTTGGTGTCTGAGTTACTATTCACGATACTGCAAGACTATTCACGATAATGACTATTCACGATACTTGGTGATTATTCACCTAAAAATAAAATTTCTTCTTTTCGTCAAAAATATCTATTCGGATACTAACTCGATCAGATCCATGTTTTGACTATTCTCAATTTTACACCACTACGATTATTTTTGAGGTATTTTTGACGGATAAAACCAAGTACTTAATCCTTAATCCTTAATCCTTGTCATTTTGTTTCACCGATTCGCTTTTTAAAAAAAAAAAATATTTTTCATCATCCTCGCCTTTAAATGATGATATTATGGAATATCTTCGCCCCGAAAGGAAAAAGATTTAATGATTTCTTAAGAATATCTTTCGCCCAGAATGCAAAGATGAATGATTTTCAAGAATATCTTTGGCCCAGAAGTGCAAAGATGAACATGTGTTTAAATGAATACGACTAATCGATGAATATCTTCGGGCCTGTAGTAAAAAAGATGAATATTTGATTCCGTGATGTATATCGATTGATGTTATTGTGGATAAAAGATAGACGATGAACTTTTAAATTCATACATGTAAGATAGTAGTTTGCATTCTCTACTTAACTCTTCTAATGAATTATTATTTCATCATGTAATATTGATTTAAAATTTGTTGTCTATCAGATTCTATTATATTTTTCCTCGTCAAGACTAACGATAATTTGTCAGATATTATCTTAGTCATAATATTCTTTATCGAGCTAGTTGAGCTCACCCTTTCCTTTTTTGTTCCATTTTTCTCGAGGAGGCTTAGAATATAACGAAAATTTAGCTCTGTGGGTATGGAATGAAGGTTTTAGAAAGGATTGTTTAGTAGTCCTCACCATTTTTGTAAAATAATGTATCAATAAATGTGATGAGGATTTATTTGAGTATAGATATTGTCTGTAAGATAATATTTGTATTCAAACTCACAGCTTTTATCGCTGTAATAATAAAGTTGTAGTTGTTTCGCACTCACGTATCGACAACTCGTAATAGGTGATGTATACCTATTTTGGGGGCCACAGCTTGGTATCGTAGCTTAGGATATGATCATGAGATCGGGAATGAACTCAGAGGGGAGAGACGAGTAAATCCTTCGCTAGTGTGTCCTACCTAAGCTTATTTGTTAGTTGGTCAAGATATAGGATATTATGTGATATATTGATTTCTTTAATTAACCCTTGTTTTATGACAAGATTTGAGAATGTCGACCGAGAATATTAACAATGGAAATGAGACCGTGGAGATGCCTCAGACTCACCAACGAGGAGAACGTGCAACAGTCGGGCAATGTTCCTCCCGCGAACAACACCATCGAAAGCGATGATGAACGAGGGATGTTTAGAAGTTTTTGCAGCTCATGCAAAATCGTATTTAGGGAGACTCGTGTTCAAAATATGTGAGGAAATGATAGCAATTACCAGTTGTCACAGCCAAGCAGCTCAAAGAGTCAGACCACCTGTAATTTAAGGAAAGCCAGATCCGATCACGCATGAAACACGGGTCAAACAAATTACCAAGATATTCGATGTCTGGGATGCACGGAGGAACAGAAGGTTCCATTCGCCACCTTTATGTTCGCGGGCGAAGGTGACCATCGGTGGGAGTCTCCGTGAAGTTGCACTCCATCCAGTACCAAGACTCAAAGATGTCTCGGGAGACGCTTTCAGAAGCTATTTAATGACAAATACTTTCCCAAAGTGTTCATTATACGAAGGAAGTGGAGTTCATCGATCGAACAAAACAACACGATTTGTGTCTCAAAGACGAGGCAAAGTTTGCAGAGTTATCCGTGTTTCAGACTCATTTGGTGGAGAATGAGGAACGATGACGGATGTTTCTTAGAGGTTTGAAACCCAAGATACGCCAAGATCTCATTTCTCATAAATTTTCTTTATTCAGATGTTCAAAATGTGGCTCAATTATTAGAGCGAGATAACGAGTACGGCCAATCGAGGGACCACAACCAGGATCGCATATCAGATAGATAGCAACAATGTAATAATGATAACCAATGAGAAAGAAAATGACGGACAAAAATGGTAACCACTCCGTGGTAATCATGGCCATGAAAATAGAAGAAGCGAGTCAGAGGAGATTTTAAAAGAGGAGATTTAACAACTAATTATGTGAAGACGATAAAGGCTTAGCAGAAGAATCGGGTTCTAAGGGAGGAGAACGCACCACCCATTATATGCTACAAATGCGAAAAGAGGGACATATCACCCAAACCGCCCACAACAGCTCAAGGTATGCTATAATTGTGGAAAGGAAGGACATATCGCCGAGATGTAGACAAGAATAAACCTAGTTCAATGGGATTCGTGACTCAAAAGATCGTCCCCGTAAAAGTCAAAGTCAACGATTCCGGAAGAGTTTGTTCAGGATCGGTCATAATGCGAGGAACCCAAACGAGGTGATCACGGTAAGCTATTTATAAATTCTCGCTAAGTTTATATTTTACTTGATACCGGCATACCCATTCATTTATCTCTCCCGCATGTGCTCAACGCTTAAACTTGACTCCGAGAAATTAGACTTTGACCTATCTCGTGGAAACTCCGTTAGAGAAACTTTCATCACATCCATCGCTTATAAATCTTGTTTGATTCAAGTTGGCACCATTACTTTACCGCTGACCTTTATCTCTTTAAAGATACTTGCTTTTGATGTGATTTTAGGATTGATTGGTTAACTACTCATCATGCCAAAATCGATTGTTTTCGTAAGGTCATAGTTTTCATATTCCTAACCAACCCGTTGTATTTAATTCAAGCAACTAAACCATTAAAATCAATCATCGCCATATCTAATCATAAAGCTATTCGCTTATTAAAAACGGATGTCGCTTTCTTAGCCCATGTTATGGATTTGAATAAAGACACGCCAAATTTGAATAATATTCCCGTCATATCGATTTTCCCGACGATTTTTCAAGAACTTCCTGGCTCACCCCGTAACGTGAAGTCAATTTTTATTGATCTTGAACCCGCACAAAGCCCATTTCTAAAACCCCATATCGAATGGCTCCTATTGAACTTCAGAGTTAAAGGTCCAACCATGGTGAATTGTTGGACATCTGGTTTCATTCTGGCCCCAAGACATCTCCTCGGGGTGCTCCCTGCTTTATTTCAGAAGAGAAGAAAGACGGAGTATGCGACTTTGTATCGACTATCTGGAATTGAACCATGTCACCATCAAGAATAGGTATCCTCTACCTCGTATTGATGACTTGTTCGACCACCGCAAGGCACAATTTTTTTCAAAATCGATCTTCGCTCGATATCATCACCAAGATTAGAATCGAGGATATTCCAAAGACCGCCTTTAACTCCCAGATGGGCATTATGAATTTTAGTCATGTCTTTCTGACTAACTAATGCTCCCCGCGCGCTTTCATGGATATGATGAACCGAGTATTCAAGGAATATTTCGATCAATTTGTTGTTGTTTTTATTGATGACATCCTTATATATTCCAAAAGTCGTGGAAGATCATGAGCACCATTTGAAGTCGGTACTCCAAAGGCTTCGTGAAAACCAACTATATGCCAAATTGAAGAAATGCGAAGTTCGCTCGAGGAAGTAGCATTCTTGGGCACGGTGTCGTAAACATGGAGTATCCGCTGATCCGGCCAAGATCAAGCAATACAAAGTTGGGAGCAACCAAGCTCATGGATCAAGCACGAGCTTTTTGGGCTTAGCCGGTTATTATCTGAGATTCGTGGAAGGGTTTTTTAATCGCTACTCCATTAACTCCGCCTAACTCCTAAGGATACAAAATTCGCTTGAGCGAAGAATGCGAGAAAAGTTTCCAAGAGCTTAAGAGGAGACTTATTTTAAGACTGTTCTAACAATACCATCCGTCTTGGATGGATTTGTTATCTACAAATGATGCTTCGTGCAAAAGGTTGGGATGTGTTCTCATGCAACGGGAAAGTCATAGCCTATGCCTCATGATAACTTAAAGAGTATGAGAGGAATTATCCTACTCATGATCTAGAGTCAAGCAGCAATGCTACGCTTAAAGATATGGAGGCACTATCTATATGGGGAGAAAGTGAGATATATTCGCACCATAAAAGCCTTAAATATTTCTTCACTCAAAAAGAACTCAACACGCTAAGCAAATGACGCTGGCTCGAGCTATTGAAAGACTACGACCACACTATTCAATACCATCCCCGTAAAGTTTAACGTAGTAATCGACGATCGAGTAGAAGATCATATGCGGAACGAAAAGCGATGATGTCAAGTATACGACAGAGCCAACTTTAATAGAAAAAGTTAAGGTTGCTTTCAAGCCACCCAACCCTTGAAATGATGCGTATGAAGAAGAAGAAAGTACAAGAAGGAGCTATTCTAAGCGTAGAATTGATGAAGAAGGAATACTTCGAGTCCACTCTAGACTTTCAGGTTCCTAACGACTGATTTGAAGTACAAGATTATGATGGAGGCAATACAACACCATTTGCAATCCATCTCGAAGTACTAAATGTATCGTGATCTTCTACATACATTTTGGTGGAACAATACGAAGAGAGAGATTGCAAAGTTTATCTCAACGTGTTTAACTCTGCTCAACGGTAAAGGCTTTGAGCATCTTGTACCTAAGGGTCCGCTGCAACCACTTGAGATTCCTGAATGGAAGTGGGAACACATTACTATGGATTTCATTACACGTCTTCCTACGGCTTCTCAAGGCATCAATGCTATTTAAGTTATTGTTGATAGATTAACCAAGTCTCGCTTCATTTTGCCGATACGGAGACTTATTCCTCGAACGCCTTGCTAGTACGACGGAATGAGATTGTGAGGTTGCATGGCATGCCCAGATCCATAGTTTCGGATCGTGACCCAAGATTCACTTCAAGATTTTGGGTTAGCTTGCAAAAAGCTATGGGCACGGATTTGCGATTTAGTTCGCATACCATCCTCAAACCGGACGGACAATCGAGAGGACTATTCAAACTCTCAAGATTTATTAAGACTCGCGGTCCTAGACTTCAAGGGGCGCTTGGATAAGTATTTACCATTGGTCGGAATTCTCCTACAACAACAAAGCTTATCGTGCAAGTATAGTGTGGCTCCATTCAAGCATTATATGGACTTAAAAATGTCGCTTCCAATATGTTGGGATGAGGTGGGTGAAGCAACATTGTTGGGACCCGAAAGTTAAGTATTGATCACCGAAAAGATCCAAATGATTCGGACAACGATACAAACCAAGACAAGATCGATAAAAAGAGTTATGGATCTTCATCGAAAGGACGTGGAATTTAATGTGGGGATCGCGATTGTCATGAAGTTGTTCCATGGAAGGGAGTTACAAGATTTGGGAAGAGAGGAAAGCTCAATCCACCATTTATCGGGTCCATTTCAAATTTTCGACCGAGTAGGAAATGTAGCCTATGACTCATGTTATCTCCGAGTATGTCTCGTGTTCATAATGTGTTTCACATATCCATTTCAGAATATGTGAAAGACCCAACCACGCTATTGAAAGTTAGAACCTGGACGAGATAGTCAAGACTTAACGATGAGGAGGTACTGCCAAGATCTTGGATAGAAGGAGCATGTCCTACGCAAGAAAGGTCATACCACAAGTTAAAGTTTTGTGGAGGAATCATGCTATAGAGGAAATGACCGGGAATTGAAACGGAAATGAAAGCGAGGTATCCTCACCTTTTCAAACACTGTGTACGCACGCCAATTTCGAGGACTAAATTTCATAAGGAGGGAGGTCAGAAGACCCTCAAATTTTTAAATAAAAAGGAATTTCCTTTATTTATTATTTTGAAATAGTAAGGGTTGATTTGATTAATGTGGATAGTTAGGGTTAAATACGCAAATATTTCAAAATAAGCAAGTGGTTATAAAATATTCATTATTTTGGGAATATTCGCTTGGTCGGAATATTCAGATCGCTTTGGGAATATTCGTGACGATTACCTGCCGTTAGCCCATGTGTGGGCCCCATAACGGAAAGTTTATTCGATGAAGAAAAACTACAAATATAAGTTGTTTAAAATAACACAGTAGTTGTTACCAAGCATCATACTATTGAATACCTTATGGTTAAAAACACTAATAACGCTCAGTTAACAAAGAAAGACACCAGATTGCACCAATTATTGATTCTTACGTAGAAGGCACTACTCAATAATGGTTACAAAGAATTATCGCTCAAAGATTTTATCGAGTTAATAATTCACGCTATTGATATTTTATATGTCATTGTTTTCAATAATCACATTACACAAGATTTTCATTATCGAAGCAATAATTCATATTATCCTAATAATATTATTAGATAACATTATTGGCAATGTCTAGAAAGTTCATTTAAGGAGAGGTTTGGTCACCTAATTGCGCCAAGAAGAAGAAATTTTATCGAAAGCCCTCTTCCCTAGAACCCACTCGTCACAATATCAGGATTCGTAATATTATTTGTGAATAATTAATTATTGATTTATATGATGAGGAAAATATTGATTTTATGTGGATATAGATGGAGAAAATTTTTAAATGACAATTGTTGAAAATTAATATTTTATCTTTTTTCGATAAAATAATTCATTTAAATATATTATTTTAATAATATATTAATGGTGATATTTTTACAACGTAATGTGGGATATATGAGTATACGAGGAGGAAGAGTATTTTTGTTGCAATAAATGTTTAAAACATGTTAAACATGTCTGGTGGACCCCATTTATCGAATCAAATTTGATTATAAATTTGTAAAATCGCCTTCTGCTTGTGGATTTTCACCAATTTCTATTTGGAATTTGGAAAACTTTCTTCTCGCAAAGTTGTAGAGAATTGAATTTCCTATAAAAACTCGCGAGATTCGAATTTTCTGATGAAAGGGCTATTTATTATGAATTATTGAAGTTCAAGTTCAAATAATCGATTTTTGAAGTTTTAATTATTTTTTTTATGAAAAACGTTTTTTTATCATTTTTTTCTAGAAGGTTCATGTGGGAAATGTTGGGATCTGATTTCCAAAGAGGCGCTAAGGGAAAATTTATTAATATATAATATATTTTATTAAATTTTCGCTTTGGTGTTCTAAGCATTTTCCTATAAATAGGTGCTTAGGTTAGAATTGAAAATCACACCGTAAAATCAAGTTTTTTCTCTATATTATCGAGTTTATTCTTGTGAGTATTTTGAGTATACTTTGAGTATTGCTATACGGTGCAAGTCCAAGTCATAGCCTTATATCCGTGTTTCAAATTTGTAAGTACCGATCTTTCGAGGTAAGTGGATATTATTTTTTTTTCAGAATGATATTATTTCTTCAATATCATTATGCCGAAATGTTGATCCAAGTTTTTATCAAATTTGGAACTTTTTCATGCTCTGGTTACTATTTGGTTACTATTCATGAGTTACTATTCACGAAGTTACTATTCACGAAAGTTACTATTCACGAGTTACTATTCACGAGTACTATTCACGTAAGCGTGAAGATGTTTTTTTGTGGAATTTTCTATCTTTGTGTCTGAGTTACTATTCACGATACTTAAGACTATTCACGATATACAAGACTATTCACGATATAATGCATTATTCAATTAAAAATAAAATTTCTTCTTTTCGTCTAAAATATCTATATTCGGATACTAACTCGATCAGATCCATGTTTTGATCATTCTTGAATTTTACACCACTACGATTATTTTTGAGGTATTTTTGGACGGATAAAACCAAGTACTAATCCTTAATCCTTAATCCTTGTCATTTTGTTTCAATCGATTCGCTTTTAAAAAATATATTTTCATCATCCTCGCCTTAAATGATGATATTATGGAATATCTTCGCCCAGAAAAAAGATGAATGATTTTTTAAGAATATCTTTCGCCCAGAGTGCAAAAGATGAATGATTTCAAGAATATCTTTCGGGTCCGAGAGCAAAAGATGAATGTGTTTAAATGAACATGACTAATCGATGAATATCTTTGGCCTCAGAAGTGCAAAGATGAATATTTGATTCCAGTATGTATATCGATTGATGTTACAGGATAAAAGATAGACGATGAACTTTAAATTCATACATGTAAGATAGTAGTTTGCATTCTCTACTTAACTCTTCTAATGAATTATTATTTCACCGTAATATTGATTTAAAATTTGTTGCCTATCAGATTCTATTATATTTTTCCCTCGTCAAGACTAACGATAATTTGTCAGATATTATCTTAGTCATAATATTCTTTATCGAGCTAGTTGAGCTCACCCTTTTCCTTTTTGTTCCATTTTTTTCTCAGTACGTGAGAAGGTTTTAGAAAGAAGTCCTATAAAAATAATGTATCAATAAATGTGATGAGGATTTATTTGAGTATAGATATTGTCTGTAAGATAATATTTAGTATTCAAACTCCTGGGACAAATGGAATGAAGGTTTTAGAAAGGATTGTTTAGTAGTCCAACCCTCACCAGAACGATTCAAAGAAGGTTTTGCAAAATAATGTATCAATAAATGTGATGAGGATTTATTTGAGTATAGATATTTTCGCAGAGGCTAACCAAAGAAGCTTTTAAGATAATATTTGTATTTAAAAACTTTAAGTCAAGGTTCTACTGGGTATTCGGATTACTTCGTTATCATAAATATAGATTTATGTAATAATAAAATATAAGTAAGTTGTGGGAAATGAAGCGCCACATTCCATGAAACTTATATTTAGCAATGCCTACCACGGCAAAATCTATTAAGTCAATAAGTTGTTATCAGTATTTCAGCTTCTGTAAAATATTATATTTTATTTGGACAATAAAATTTTTGGTATTATAATTAAGAACAATTGTTGTTCTATTTATAATAATAATGTTTTGTATAGAATCGAATATTACTTAATAAATTTTGTATACTGACTTACATGAAAATATATTTTGCAAATTGAACAAATTAGTATAAGAAAAGGAGATGATCATTCAAAGAGTTGAATGTGTGTATTTGTCGAATACAAGTGTGAATTATTCGAAGGTTCAAAGAATTCGTAAGAGAAACAAATTGGCAAAGTATTAAGATTTTGATTAGATCAAGGAATAAATACTTGTGCAATAAGTTTTAGATCATCTCAAATGGTTTTTCATAATGGACGCCTCCCGACACGTTAATAATCGATTGATGTATCTCGAAAGGAAAATCTTACTTATTGGACACGGTGTGGGTCCATAATGATTTTACCGACATTCCAAGATCCTTCTGTGGTCATGTCCTAGAACGACCCAGACATCTATTAAAATGGTAACCTCAAAATCCCGCCCCAAGACTCCATAAAAGTTATGGATTGTGGAGGATTCCTCAATCTTAAGTATGTTAAGATAAGGGTTGTCCAACTTATGTGAAAAGGTTTCAAAGGATAAGTTTGGGACAAGATTTGACATGTACAGATTCAAGGGACATCCTAAAGTAAGTTTAGGTATATGTTCTATAATCCTACTTAGCAAAAGGTGTTTGTTATAAACACACGCCTTCTAAGATAAATGTGTTTATCATCAAGGGCTAGTGGAGGATAATAGATCTTCAAGAGTTCAAGAACCACAAAATACTATAAGTCAAATAAGAGGAACCTATAGATGTAACCTATTGTACCAATAAACCGAATCTTAAACCGAATAGTATCAAGATACCTAGAGGTATGGAGGATGATGGATTCATCATAGAAGATGATGATCCATTACATACGATGATGAGAGTTAAGAACGACTGAGAAATCATGTAAGATGATGATCCTTTGATGAGTAATCATAAGAGTTTGATTTTATCAAAATAAGAATTCTAGGTACTAAAGGGTCAAAGGGGAGCGCCTTTGGACATTTCTAGTATTATATATTGATATACTACTGATAAGGAAATGACATACCAATGCTACAATCAAGAAAGATAAAGTTGTCTAAACATTCCTCCATGAATGATTTGGGAAGAGTATCTTAATCGGGGATATAAATCTATATAGATAGATTTAAGAGGATGCTCGACTTAACCCAAGGAACGTGATATTCATTTGATGCTAAAGTCGCTTAGCATGGCAAACCCAAGAGATGTCTCATGTCGATGAGCCATGGAGTGTATCTCTTAATAGTCCCCATGCACTCCAAAAAGAGAGATCGCATGAGTGACAATCATGTATGCAATGAAATATACAGAGACCGATGTCGACGGCCATATTTCGAGAAGATCACTGAAGATGTTGAAAAACATCTTAAAGTTCTTAACCCAAGACTAAGGATGTGAACATACATGGTGGGTCGAATTAAAACCAGAGGGCTTAATGTACTCAAGTTTTTCGTGATGTACCAAGACGACGTAAAATCCACTTTAAGGTAAAGTGTTACTATTCTCGAATAGTGGTGCAAAGAATCGAAAGGTTCCAAAACAAAGAAAGAGTTGTCGGTTTAGTGATAAAGACAAAGTATATAGCTATAAATGAAGTCGCAAGTTGATTGCTTTGATTAAAAGTTCATTACGTAATAGAATAGTTCCTAAGTCTCATCTTGGATCTAAACATGTGTCGTGGGCACTTTCATTTGATTATTAGAATCATCGAAAAGATGGGAAATCACTATAGAGATAGTGGACTCTCAAGAACAACATTACATATCCATTAACTAAAGCTTATCCAACAAACAGGATAATCGCCACTTTAGAGAAGAAGAGTATGAGATACCACGCATTTATCGCTTTAGTGCAAGTGGGAGATTGAAAGTAGTAGATGCACATGCCAATCATGTTTGATGATAAAGCATATACTTTCAGTAAATAATCTTATTCATTTATTAATAAAAAGTATTAATTTATTAAAGGCTTTAATTATCTACATGATGTCGCTTTTATAATATGTGATAAACCCATAGTTTTAAGCAATGCTTTTAGAATAATGATGATGATCATTCTAATGAGATCTAAATTTTTAAAAGCTTAAAACTAAAATAGTTCCCAATCATTCGATTACTAAATCGGGGATTAAAGTGAATCCGATAGATCGGGTACATACGCTGCTTGCTCATCGATGAGGATGATCGATCTCATGATCATTTGTGTGGAGACACTAAAGCAAGTATGTAGGTGCTTATTAGAGAATAAGTTCACCGAACGTGGCTCGCTAAGGAATACCTAATGGAGTTTTATTTGCCCGTCAATAGGAATTTCAGAGTGATAGTAAGACAAGTGATCCTCGACTTGAGATCATCATAGTATCTTGGTATGATGAGTTATACTTTGACTTATTCCTTAAGACCTTTAGGTATATCAAAGGGTATGCTTGGGTATAATAAGTCAGATATGGAGATAATGTATGATCAATAAAGAATCTACCACTTCTAATAAAAGAAGAGAAATGTCCATGTGATTCGATAAACGACAACCCAAAGAGTCCTTGGTTGTTAATGTAATGAAATTAGAAAGGAGTTTCTAATTTGCATTATTTGGAGTCAGGTATTTAAGAGATCGAATACATATAATTAAATAAAATAAGACTTCGACAAAGAATTCCACGCCTTATATTTAATCGGGACATCAGATGGTGGAAGGATTGAATTGCATTTAAGAATTATTTACTCAAAGGTTCTTTAATGATTAATATTGAAATCTATATTATCCGGAAAGTCGTTGATCGCTAGGGAGGCTTATCCCTATTGTAGAATAAATATTATTTATTTAAATAAATTAATTATTTAATTTATTTATTTAAATAAGATTAGAATTGTTCTAATCGATTTATTCACAACCTGGGCTTAATATGGAGAACCCAAAGGGTCACAACCATAAAAGGAAGAATAATTATTTAAGAAGTTAATGGCATAATCGTAATAATATAGTTATGTATATTTAATTTAATCTATGGTGATGTAATAAATTAAATAGCTTAATATTTATTATTTAATATTTTAGAAATATTAAATATAAATTAATAAGAGGAGTCTTATTAATATTATTACAATTATTATTATTTTAATTTCTAAAAGAGTTTAGAATTAATTTAATATAAGTACTTTCATTTATTCCTAATCGATTAGGAAGGAAAATTAGTTAAAGGAGTTTAATTAATTATCCCTAATAAGATTAGTGGGAGCTTAATTAATTAAAAGAATTAATTAATTAAACCCAATTCCTTAATTGTTAAGGTGGGTTGCCCACATCTATAAATAAGAGGAGTCTTATTATGGGTGGTATGGGTTGTTGATTTTCAACAACTACGTAATAATTCCAATAGTTGGGAGAGTACACCTTTTCTATAGTAGATAGAAAAACTAGGGTTTAGCCAACCACCCATCTTCTTGAATTTTCTTCTTCCTCGTGGATCACCCCAGAGGCCAAACACGGGTGGCTAACGCTGATCAAAGGAAGGAACCAAACCCTCGAACGTAAAGGATTCGAGGAACTCACACCGAGGGAATGGATTCAAGATCTAGGGTATATGGTTTGAACGCTATGAAAGGATTTGCAATTTGGTGAAACTTGTACCTCCGGGATGAGATGAGGAACGTTGTTGGGACCCGATCTTCAAGTAAAAGATCCAAATGATTCAACAACGATTTTATTCAAAAAGAATTTATCTTTTCGCTTAATTAATAATCATGGAAGGGAGTTACAAGATAAAGAGGTGATCCCGCATATATGGTTTGACCAAATAGAAAATATTTAAACCTCTAAGCATGCTCCTCGTGTTCATAATGTTTTCACATATCTATGCTTCATAAATATGTGAAAGACCCAACCACATTATCGAAGTTAGAACCAGATGAGATAGTCAAGATTTAACGTTATGGAGGTACAATTTATTTAGATCTTGATAGAAAGAGTATGTCCCACGCACACCAAGGTTATACCACAAGTTAAAGTTTCGGGGAACCATGCTATTGAAGAAATGACCGGAGTTGGAATTAGAAATGAAAGTGAGGTATCCTCACATTTTTTGAAATACTAGGTGGCACGTTAATTTCGAGATGAAATTTCACAAGGAGGAGGTTAAAGACCTCAACTTTTAATAAATAAAATTGAATTTCCTCTATTTATTATCTTGAAATAATAAGTGATAATTTGATATAATACTTTTGGTTATGAGTGAAATGCAAATTTTGCAAAATAAGCAAGTTATAAAATATTCATCGTGTTGTGGGAATATTTGTTTGGTCTACGGAATATTCTTGTTGTCGAGAATATTTTATTTGCACGGCTAGCAGCCCATTCAAAGGGTTCCATAACTTAATAACCTCGGCCAAGAAAACAACAAGTTTGAATTTTTATATATTTTAGAAATATTAAATATAAATTAATAAGAGGAGTCTTATTAATATTATTACAATTATTATTATTTTAATTTCTAAAAGAGTTTAGGAATTAATTTAATATAAGTACTCTCATTTATTCCTAATTGGATTAGGAAGAAAATTAGTTAAAGGAGTTTTTAATTAATTATCCCTAATAAGATTAGGGAGCTTAATTAATTAAAAGAATTTAATTAATTAAATAAATCTCAATTCCTTAATTGTTAGGTGGGTTGCCCACATCTATAAATAAGAGGAGTCTTATTATGGGTGTGGGGGTTGTTGATTTTTTCAACATACTTCCATATATAATTCCAATTTGTTGGAGAGTACCCTTTTTCTATAGAGATAGGAAAAACTAGGGTTGAGCCAATATCCTTCTTCTTCAATCATTATTCTTCCTTGGTGGATCACCTCAGAGGCCAAACACTTGGGTGGCTAACGCTGATCAAAGGAAGGAACCAAACCCGGTGGATTCAAGTTGAACGCGAAAAGGATTGGAGGTGAACTTGCACCGAGGAAGCCTCGATCTTCAAGTGGTATGTTTTTATTCATATCTTTTTCGCTTAATTAATAATTGCGGCATAAAGGGTGATCCGTATATGGTTTGTAAATTTTTTAAACTCGATTTTATCTCGCTCTGCTTAATTTATGCAATTTGATCACATATATGAATATTACAAAACCTATAAGTGGCATCGAGAGCCAAACCTTTATGCTAATTATTAATTATTTTTATTTGATATGATATCGATATGTGTTTAAAACAATTTAATTGGGCATAATTTAATTGTATAAAATTTAAAAAAAAAGGACCAAATTTTTAAAAGCAAACACAGAGTATTCTAATGCTAGTTTGCCTTTAAATCGTAAAAGACTTTAAAAGAAAAAAAATCAAGTCAAAGAACAATCATGTAATAAGTTAATCAATGCACGCTTTTAAAAAAAGGAACTATATATATATATATATATATATATATATATATATATATATATATATATATTTATATTAAATGTTATATATATATATATATATAATATATTATATATATATATATATATATATATATATTCTTAATTATTATATAATTAAATAAAAGTTTATTTTAATTTTAAAATAAAAGGTTTATTTTAATATTAAAATATAAAGTTTTATTTTAATTTTAAATAATTTTATAATTAAAATAAAAGGTTTATTTTAATATTAAAATTAAAGATTTATTTTAATTTTAAATTAGAATTTCATGCTAACTAATTAGAGTTGGAATTGGATTCCATGTTAACTAATTGAGTTGAAATTCGATTCTATTTTTTCCTTAAATAAAGGAGTTTATTTAGATATGAAATAAGATTTCATATTATTCAAAAATAAAGGAGTTTTATTTGTGAATAGTAAAGAGAATCCTAATTTCCTTAAATAAAGGAGTTTATTTAGATATGAAATATGATTTCATATTATTCAAAATAAAGAAGTTTATTTGTGAATGAAAGAATATCCGTGTTTTCTTTAATATTTTTTTTTTACATGGAATCGATTCATAATTAATTAAAATAAAAGAGTTTATTTTAATTAAAGATTTTTTTTACATGGAATTGGATTCCATAATTAATTAAAATAAAGGAGTTTATTTTGATTAAAGATTTTGATTAAAATAAAATAGTTTATTTTATTCAAAATTGATAAATTAAAATAAAATAGTTTTATTTTGATTTAAATTTGGATTAAAATAAAGGAGTTTATTTTGATTCAAAATTAGATTTTATACTAACTAAATTTGCCCATTAAATGATATCAATATATATATTAAATGTTTATTATTCATAAGATGAATGTTATTTATTAATGCATATGGTGATGTGTATGATAATAAATGGATTGATTATGGACTATCGACCAATATGATTGGATTTTATTTTAGATGGATGCATGAATGTATGGGGTTTTATTAAATGGGGTCATGCAGATTGCCTTCTCTAATTTTTTCTTAATGTAAATTCTATCTCCTCCCATGTACTTCCCTCGATCACGATCAAGGTTTCTATTTATTTTAAATAGTTTTGTAATAGGAATAGTTAGAATTTATTTTGAAGAATTGGAGATCAAGGGACAAGAAGCGCGTGAAGACCCGCTTGTAATGGAGCCCTGGTTTAAATGTAATAGTTATATTTAAATATTATTTCTTGCACCCATAGGGTTTGACCTTTTCGTTCACTTGGTGGCTCTAAAGTGAACCAAACTAGAATAAAAGTCCATAATCAATCCGGGTAGAATATAAGATTCTATATGTGCATGCTTATACTATATATATATATTATATATTATAAACATGTCAGCATGTTAATTAATACGACGCGTATTTATATATATATATGTAAATGCTACTAAACAAGATGAGACAAATTAAT
The DNA here is from genome assembly GCA_020205615.1 of Panax quinquefolius. Classification (NCBI taxonomy): domain Eukaryota; kingdom Viridiplantae; phylum Streptophyta; class Magnoliopsida; order Apiales; family Araliaceae; genus Panax; species Panax quinquefolius. The sequence goes on from JAINUW010000549.1 coordinate 16,583, forward strand.
AACAAACCCCTCAATTTTTATATTAAGTCCCAAAAGCGCTCAAAGATATTTGGAATATCGAACGTCGCCTTTCTAGCATGATAAAATTAATAGAGTATTAAATATTTAATATGAGTTTGTTGTGTCACCACAAGGCAAGTATTAAGTATTTAAGATGTTAATTTATCACATTCGATGCTTATAAAGAAAATTGAACAATATTGTTTTGTTGTGTCACCACAAGGATGATATTTTTCTTTTTTGAATATATGGAGTGCTAGGTTTGACTTAACTTGGATAATTTTGATTGGATGTGCCTACCACTGATCAAAATAATCTAAGAGGCAAAATAAAAGGAGTCAGATAGTTGATGTAATTGACAAAAGTTGTCTACCTATTTATTTATATATAGTTTGTTGTGTCACCACAAGGCTATATACATTTGAAATGGGATCCTTATTCTCACTAGCAAGAAATCTTTAATTAGATTTTTATTTAACTATATAAGTGAGGTAATATAGTTTGAAGAAAATAGTAGGAGATACCAATTTAAAACAAGACCTAAATTATTTTGGTAATTAATAAAAGAATGTATGTTAAAATGTTGTTAAATACAAATTCATTTACAAAATTTTACAATGTCTTAATTATTATCATCAATAAATATATTAGATGTTATTTAACTGGACCGTATTAAACTGGATTGGTTAAGGAATTTGAGAATAGTTCTCATAGTGAAAAGCTATCTTATGTCCTTAATACGCCTTATCCTGCAATGGTTGTAGACAATCCCTCCGAGGAAGGGATTGCTACTTTTAGAAAGTGGCAAGATGATGACGGCTCAATTGGCTCATCGCATACATCATGCTCGCATCCACAGAGTAACGAGCTTAACGTCGAGGTAAAGATGAAACTATGGATGTTTCTACTATATTCATGCACATCAAGTAGTTGATGGTGAGGAAAGTAGTGTTAGGTTTGTAATATTTATGAACGCAATCAAATTGCAAAATTAAGCTAAAGCGTGTAAAATCGAGTTTAAAATTTAGTCACTTTACAACCATATACAGATCACACTTTTTATAATTATTATTAATTAAACGAAAAAGATAAAGAATAAAATCATACCCTTCAAGATCGAAGCTTCCTCGTGTACAAGTTCACCTCCAACTTTTCGCTCAACTTGAATCCATAGGGTTTGGTTCCTTCCTCAGATCAACGTTAGCCACCCAAGCTGCGTTTGGCCTCAGAGGTGATCCACCAAGGAATAATAAGAATTCAAGAAGAAGGGGGTATTGGCTCAAACCCTAGTTTTCCTATCTCTATAGTAAAAAGGTACTCTCCAACAAATTGGAATTACGTCGTATGTTGAAAAGTCAACAACCCCCACTTCACCCATAATAAGACTCCTCTTATTTATAGATGTAAGCAACCCACCTTAACAATTAAAGAATTGGGATTTATTTAATTAATTAAATTTTTTAATTAATTAAGCTCCCTAATCTTATTAGGGATAATTAATTAAACTCCTTTAACTAATTTTCCTTCCTAATCCAATTAGAATAAATGAGAGTATTTATATTAAATTAATTTCTAAACTCTTTAGAAATTAAATAATAATAATTGTAATAATATTAATAAGACTCCTCTTATTAATTTATATTTAATATTTCTAAAATATTAAATAATAAATATTAAGCTATTTAATTTATTCTATCACCATAGATTAAATTAAATATACTTAATATATTATTACGATTATGCCATTAACTTCTTAAATAATTATTCTTCCTTTTATGGTGTGACCCTTTAGGTTCTCCATATTAAACCCGGTTGTGAATAAATCAATTAGAACAATTTAATCTTATTTAAATAAATAAATTAAACAATTAATTTATTTAAATAAATAATATTTATTCTAATAGGATAAGCCTCCCCATCATCATCAACGACTTTCCAGATAATATAGATTTCAACATTAATCATTAAAGAACCTTTGAGTAAATAGTTACCAGATAATTCAATCCTTCCACCATACAATGTCCCAATTAAATATAAGACATATGGAATTATCACAAGTCTTATTTTATTTAATTATATGTATTTCGATCCTTAAATGCACAACTCAAATAATGCAAATTAGAAACTCCTTTCTAATTTCATTCTCGCCGCCAAGGACTACTGGGTTGTCATTTATCGAATCACATAGACATTTCTCTTCTTTATTTTAAGTGGTAGATTCTTTATTGATCATACATTATCTCCATGTACAACTTATTATACCCAAGCATACCCTTTCGATATACCCTAAGGGTCTTAAGGAATAAGTCAAAGTATAACTCATCATACACAAGATACTATGATGATCTCAAGTCCAAGGATCATCAGACTACTATCACTACAGAATTCCTATTGACAGCAAATAAAACTCCATTAGGTATTCCTTAGCGAGCCAACGCTCGTTGAACTTATTCTCTAATAAGCACCTACATACTTGCTTTAGTGTCTCCACACAAATGATCGCTTAGATCAATCATCCTCATCCAACGAGCAAGAACGATGTACCAATCTATCTGGATTCACTAATCCCCAATTTAGTAATCCAATGATTGGGAACTATTTTAGTTTTAAGCTTTCTAAGAATTTAGATCTCATTAGAATGATCATCATCATTATTCTAAAAGCATTGCTTAAAACTATGGGTTTATCACATATTATAAAACAACATCACGTAGATAATTAAAAGCCTTTAATAAATTAATACTTTTTATTAATAAATGAATAAGATTGTTACAAAGTATATGCTTTATCATCAAACATGATGGCTTGTGTGCATACTACTTTCAATCTCCCACTTGCACTAAAGCCAATCGTCATGGTAACTCATACTCTTCTTCTCTAAGTGACGATTATCCCGCATTGGATAAGCTTTAATTAATGGATATGTAATGTTGTTCATGAGAGTCCACTATCTCTATAGTGATTTCCCATCTTTCAATGATTCTAATAATCAAATGAAAGTGCCACAACACATGTTTAGATCCAAGATGAGACTTAGAACTATTCCTAGTTCTCAGAATGAACTTTTATCCAAACAATCAACTCAGTAGCTTCATTTATAGCTATATACTTTGTCTTTATCACTAAACCAACAACTCTTTTCATTGCTTGGAACCTTTCCAATTCATCGCACCAATCGCTCAAGGTAACCCTTTACCTTAAAGTGGATTTTTTTTTCGTCTTGGTTCGTCTCGAAAAACTTGAGTCCGTTAAGCCTCTAGTTTTAATTTTAGACCCACCATGAATATGATCACATCCTTAGTGCCGGTTAAGAACTTTAAGATGTTTTTCACCGACTCATAGTGAACTTCTCCAAAATATGACCGATCAACATCGGGTCTCAGACATTTCATTGCAGATGCATGATTACTCATGCGACCTCTCTTTCGAGTCCGTGGGGACTATTAAGAGAGATACACTCCATAGCTCATCGACATGAGACATCTCTCGAGTTTGCCATGCTAAACGACTTTAGCATCAAATGAATATACGCTCCTCGGGTTAAGTCGAGCATCCTCTTAAATCTATCTATATAGATTTATATCCCCAATTAAGATACTCTTCCAAATCATTCATGGAGGAATGTTTGACAACTTTATCTTTACCGATTGTAGAGATTGGTATGTCATTCCTCATCCGTAGTATATCAACATATAATATTAGGAATGTCACGCGACGCCCCATCGATCCCTTTTGTACACATTAGAAGTCTTACTCATCGAATGTAACTCGATCATCATCTTCTATGATTGTGTACCTCATCATCATCATTCATGATGAATCCATACCTCCTAGGTATCTTCTATGATGATAATTCCATCTATGATGACTTACATATCTTGGGTTGTGGAACAATAGTTCTATCTCTGGGTTCCTCTTATTCGATTTATAGTATTTTTGTGGTTCTTGAACTTTTCAAGATCTATTATCCTCCCACTAGCCCCCTTCAATGATAAACATATTTATCTTAGAAGAAGGCGTGTTTTTCGTAACAAACACCTTTTGCTAAGTAGAATTATAGAACATATACCCTAAACTTACTTTAGGATGTCCCACAAATCAGACATATGTCAAATCTTATCCCAAACTTATCCTTTCAAACCTTTTCACATAAGTTGGACAAACCCTTATCTTAACATACTTAAGATTAGAATCCTCCCTATCCATAACTTTTATGGAGTCTTGGAAATGGATTTTGAGGTTACCTTTTTGTAGATATGCAGCCATTTCTAGGACATTATCTTAGTAAGGATATTGGAATGTCGGTAAAATCATTATGGACCGCATCATGTCCAACAAGGTATACGATTTTTCCTTTCAGATACATCAATCAATTATTACGTATCGTGAGGTGTCCATTATGAGAAAACCATTTGAGATGATCTAGAAACTTATTGACAAGTATTTATTCCTCGATCTAATCAAAGAGTCTTAATACTTTGCAAATTTGTTTCACATCAATTCTTTGAACCTTTCAAATAATTCACACTTGTATTTCAACAAATACATACATTCAACTCTTTGAATGATCATCTCCTTTTCTTATACTAGTTTGTTCAATATGCAAAATTATTTTTCATGTAAGTCAAGTATACAAAATTTATTAAGTAATATTTCATTTATATAAAAACATTATTATTATAAATAGAACAACAATTGTTCTTAAATATAATACCAAAGATTTCATCATTCAACAATAAAATGGAAATAATGTTTTTAATAAGAACTAGAATACAATAACAACTTATCGACTTAATAGATTTGCCCGTAAGCATTGCTAAACTATAAGTTTCTATAGCTAATGCAAAGAACCTTTGCTTCATTTTCCACACATGATTACTTATATTTGTTTAGCTTTCTACTCGCTTGGTCCCTTCATAAATCTATATTTATGATAACCAAAGTCTGTGATATCCAATACCCAAGTAGAACCTCGACTTAAAGAAAAATTTATTTCAATCATGAACAAAATCAGATTAAATAGAAACTTCACTAAGCTTCTTTCGTTAGCTCTGCAAGATGCTTCTCGTTAGCTTTTCCAAAGGTCTCAGCTTATTGCGTAGTGGAAGCAAAACCTTTCTATCCGTATCAGTTTTGTTCTCATTATCCTTTGTTTACGCCTTTCTATTTACCTTCTTTGAATCATTCTTCTTTTCGGAAGATCCTTTGGCCCCTACCAAGAAGACTTGATCTTTTTGGTCGAAAGTGACTCTCAACATTTTTCAATATGTTAAGCAAATCAAGTCGATATCTAGCTTGTTCATATGAAAATTCACAACAATTGTGAAAGGAGTCAAAGGGAGTGAGTGCAAGATCAAATCTTGGCTCAACTCTCCATCCATGACAAAGCGTTATCCTAATTGATCAATCAAATTGATTATGTTAAGAACTTTTATCTGTATTATAGTGCCATTGGCCATTCTAGACGGAAGAGCTCCTTAGATATCTCGATATCTATCACCCTACTTTCCTCACCATCAACTACTTGATATGCAGGAATATAGTAGAAGCATCCATAGTTTCATGTCGACGCCAAGCTCATTACTCATAGATGCGAGCATGACGTGATCGTTAACTGGTGCATCATCTTTCGCCACTTTCTAAAAGTAGCAATGTCTTCTTCAGAGGCATTGTCGCAACCATTGCAGGATAAAGGACATAAGGACATAAGATAGCTTTTTCAACTATGAGAACTATTCTCAAATTCCTTAACCAATCCGTTAAATTCTTATCCTCGATTAAATAACATCTAATATGCTTCGCAAGTGATAGTAATTTTAGACATTATAAAATTCAGTAAATGAATTTGTAATTAACAACATTTTAACATACATTCTTTTATTAATTACCAAAATAAATTAGGTCTTGTTTTAAATTGGTATCTCCCACTATTTTCTTCAAACTATATTACCCTCACTTATATAGTTAAGCAAAATCTAATTAAAGATTTACTAGTGAGAATAAGGATCCCATTTCAAATGTATATAGCCTTGTGGTGACACAACAAACTATATATAAATAAATAGGTAGACAACTTTTGTCAATTACATCAACTATGCAACTCCTTTCTTTTGCCTCTTAGATTATTTTGATTGAGTGGTGGTACATCCGAATCAAAATTATCCAAGTTAAGTCCCACCTAGCACTCCATATATTCAAAAAAGAAAATATCATCCTTGTGGTGACACAACAAAACAATATTGTTCAATTTTCTTTATAAGCATCAAATGTGATAAATTAACATCTTAAATACTTAATACTTGCCCATGTGGTGACACAACAAACTCATATTAAATATTTAATACTCTATTAATTTTATCATGCTAGAAGGCTGACGCTCGATATTCCAAATATCTTTGAACGCTTTAGGACTTAATATAAAAAATTTGAGGGATTTATTATTAAATTTGTCTCATCTTGTTTGTTACGCATTATGCATATATATATAAAATACGCGCCATATTAATGAACATGTGAAGCATGTTTGCATAATATATAATATATATAGTATAAGCATGTACATATAGAATACTATATTCTACCCGGATTGATTATGGACTTTTATTCTAGTTTGGTTCACTAGAGCCACCAAGTGAACCAAAAGGTCAAACCCTAGGGGTGCAAGAAATAATATTTAAATATAACTATTACATTTAAACCGGGCTCCATTACAAAACCAAGTCTTCAAGCGCTCCTTGCTCCTCGATCTCTAATTCTTCAAAATTAATTCTAACTATTCCTATTACAAAACTATTTTAAAATAAATAGAAACCTTGATCGCTAAATAAGGGGAAGTACATAGAGAGGAGATAGAATTTACATTAAGAAAAAATTAGAGAAGACGAGGTACGCAGTAATTCCCATTTAATTAAAACCCATACATTCATGCATCCAACTAAAATAAAATCCAATCGCATTGGTCAATAGTCCATAATCAATCCCATTTATTATCATACATCATCATATGCATCAATAAATAACATTCATCTTATGAATAATAAACATTTAATATATATATTGATATCATTTAATGGGCAAATTTAATTAGTATAAAATCTATTTTGAATCAAAATAAACTCCTTTATTTTGATCCAAATTTAAATCAAAATAAAACTATTTTATTTTAATTTATCCTATTTTGAATAAAATAAACTATTTTATTTTAATCAAAATCTTTAATCAAAATAAACTCCTTTATTTTAATTAATTATGGAATCCAATTCCATATATCTATATATAAAATCTTTAATTAAAATAAACTCTTTTATTTTAATTAATTATGAAATCCAATTCCATATTTAAAAAAACTTTTATTAAAGGAAACACGGATATTCTTTCCTATTCACAAATAAACTCCTTTATTTTGAATAATATGAAATCTTATTCCATATTTAAATAAACTCCTTTATTTAAGGAAATTATGATTCTCTTTCCTATTCACAAATAAACTCCTTTTATTTTGAATAATATGAAATCTTATTTCATATTTAAATAAACTCCTTTATTTAAGGAAATTAGGATTCTCTTTCCTATTCACAAATAAACTCTTTTATTTTGAATAATATGAAATCTTATTTCATATCTAAATAAACTCCTTTATTTAAGGAAAAAAATAGAATCCAATTTCAACTCCAATTAGTTAAGCATGAAATACTAATTTTAAAATTTTAAAATAAATCTTTTATTTTAAGATTAAAATAAACCTTTTATTTTAAAATTAAAATAAATATTTTATTTTAATTATAAAATTATTATATATATATAAATATATATAAATATATATATATATATATATATATATATAAACCTAATATATATATATATATATATATATATATATATATCATATATATATATATAATATATAATATATATTTGAAATGCATTCCTATTGACATCTCAAAAAAAAAAATCACATGAATCACTAGTAAGTAATTATTACATATACATAATATATATAAGTCAAGCCGGTTATCAACTATTACCATGCACAAGGATTATCTATATATATATAGTCACCAAAATTAAAAATATCTATTCATGCCTCATATTTCACTGATTTATTATTAACACACACATATATATATATATATATATATATATATATATATATATATATATTCTGGAATTTTCAAAAAATTTTTTTTTTTTTTTTTAAATTTTATACAATAAAATTATGCCCAATTAAATTGTTCTAAACACATATCAATATATAAATTAAAACAATTAATAATTCGCATAAAGGTTTGGCTCGATGCCATTGTTAGTTTTAATATTTATGAACGCAATCAAATTGCAAAAATTAAGCTAAGCGTGTAAAATCGAGTTTAAAAATTTACAAACCATATACCCGGGATCACCCTTTATGCATAATTATTAATTAAACGAAAAAGATAAAGAATAAAATCATACCTTGAAGATCGAAGCTTCCTCGTGTACAAGTTCACCTCCAATCTTTTCAGCGCTCAACTTGAATCCACAGGGTTTGGTTCCTTCCTTCAGATCAACGTTAGCCACCCAAGCGTTTGGCCTCTAGAGGTGATCCACCAAGGAATAATAAAATTCAAGAAGAAGGGTGTGTTTTGGCTCAAACCCTAGTTTTTCTATCTCTATGTAAAAGGGTACTCTCCAACAAATTGGAATTATGTCGTATGTTGAAAAAGTCAACAACCCCCCACACCCATAATAAGACTCCTCTTATTTATAGATGTGGGCAACCCACCTTAACAATTAAGGAATTGGGATTTATTTAATTAATTAAATTCTTTTAATTAATTAAGCTCCCTAATCTAATTAGGGATAATTAATTAAACTCTTTTAACTAATTTTCCTTCCTAATCCAATTAGGAATAAATGAGAGTATTTATATTAAATTAATTTCTAAACTCTTTTAGAAATTAAAATAATAATAATTGTAATAATATTAATAAGACTCCTCTTATTAATTTATATTTAATATTTCTAAAATATTAAATAATAATATTAAGCTATTTAATTTATTCTATCGCCATAGATTAAATTAAATATACTTAACATATTATTACGATTATGCCATTAACTTCTTAAATAATTATTCTTCCTTTTATGGTGTGACCCTTTAGGTTCTCCATATTAAACCTATTGTGAATAAATCAATTAGAACAATTCTAATCTTATTTAAACAAATAATTTAAACAATTAATTTATTTAAATAAATAATATTTATTCTACAATAGGGATGTTCACCCAAATGATCAATCGACTTTCCGATAATATAGATTTCAACATTAATCATTAAAGAACCTTTGAGTAAATAGTTCTTCGTGATAATTCAATCCTTCCACCATACAATGTCCCAATTAAATATAAGACATGGAATTACTGTCAAGTCTTATTTTATTTAATTATATGTATTTTCGATCCTTAAATGCACAACTCAAATAATGCAAATTAGAAACTCCTTTCTAATTTCATTCGCATTGCCAAGGACTACCTGGGTTGTCATTTATCGAATCACATAGACATTTCTTCTTTTATTAGAAGTGGTAGATTCTTTATTGATCATACATTATCTCCATATACAACTTATTATACCCAAGCATACCCTTTGATATACCCTAAGGGTCTTAAGGAATAAGTCAAAGTATAACTCATCATACACAAGATACTATGATGATCTCAAGTCCAAGGATCACTTGTACTACTATCACTACAGAATTCCTATTGATGTGCAAATAAAACTTCATTAGGTATTCCTTAGCGAGCCACGCTCAAAGGAACTTATTCTCTAATAAGCACCTACATACTTTGCTTTTAGTGTTCCACACAAATGATCATGAGATCAATCATCCTCATCCAACGAGAAAGTTAACGATGTACTCAATCTATCCCGGATTCACTAATCCCAATTTAGTAATCCAATGATTGGGAACTATTTTAGTTTTAAGCTTTCTAAGAATTTAGATCTCATTAGAATGATCATCATCATTATTCTAAAAGCATTGCTTAAAACTATGGGTTTATCACATATTATAAAACAAAGATCATATAGATAATTAAAAGCCTTTAATAAATTAATACTTTTTATTAATAAATGAATAAGATTATACAAAGTATATGCTTTATCATCAAACATGATTGGCTTGTGTGCATACTACTTTCAAGTAGGACTGATAGATATCAGATATCTAAGGAGCTCTTCCGATCTAGAATAGCTAATAGCACTTTATCATACGTAAAAAAGTTCTCAACATAATCAATTTGATTGATCAATTAGGACAACTGGTTTTGTCATGGATGGAGAGTTGAGCCAAGATTTGATCTTGCACTCACTCAGGACTCCTTTCACAATTGTTGTGAATTTTTCATATGAACAAGCTAGATATCAAACTTTCATTGATTTGCTTAACATGTTGAAAAATGTTGAGAGTCACTTTCCAATCAAGAAAGACCAAGTCTTCTTGGTAGGGGCCAAAGGATCTTCCGAAAAAGAAGAAAGATTCAAAGAAGGTAAATAGAAAAGGCAAAATAAAGGATAATAAGAACAAAACCGACACGGATAGCAAAGGAGTTTGCTTCCATTGCTATAAGCCTCGACACCTGAAAGAAAGCATGAGAAGCATCTTGCAGAGGCTAACCAAAGAAGCTTAGTGAAGTTTAGTTTTATAATAATACGCTTTTTGTTCATGATTGAAATAAATTTTTCTTTAAGTCAAGGTTCTACTTGGGTATTGGATACCGACTTTGGTTATCATAAATATAGATTTATGAAGGACCAATGTATAGTAAAGCTAAACAAATATAAGTAATCCTACAAAAGTGGAAATGAAGTAAAGGTTGCAAATTAGCCATAGAAACTTATAGTTTAGCAATGCCTACTGAGCAAATCTATTAAGTCAATAAGTTGTTATTGTATTCCAGCTTCTTGTTAAAATATTATTTCCATTTTATTGTTGGACAATGAAATCTTTGGTATTATAATTAAGAACAATTGTTGTTCTATTTATAATAATAATGTTTTGTATAGAATCGAATATTACTTAATGGATTTTGTATACTTGACTTTACGTGAAAAATATATTTTACAAAATTGAACAAACTAAAATAAGAAAAGGAGATGATCATTCAAAGAGTTGAATGTGTGTATTTGTCGAATACAATTGTGAATTATTTGAAAGGTTCAAAGAATTGAGTAAATGAAACAAATTGGAAAAGTATTAAGATTCTTTGATTAGATCAAGGAATAAATACTTGTGCAATAAGTTTCTAGATCATCTCAAATGGTTTTCTCATAATGGACACATCCTGATACGCAATAATTGATTGATGTATCTGAATGAAAAATTTCTAGATCATCTCAAATGGTTTTACCATGACGATTGGCTTTAGTGCAAGTGGGAGATTGAAAGTAGTATGCACACAAGCCAATCATGTTTGATGATAAAGCATATACTTTGTAACAATCTTATTCATTTATTAATAAAAAGTATTAATTTATTAAAGGCTTTTAATTATCTACATGATGTTGTTTTATAATATGTGATAAACCCATAGTTTTAAGCAATGCTTTTAGAATAATGATGATGATCATTCTAATGAGATCTAAATTCTTAGAAAGCTTAAAACTAAAATAGTTCCCAATCATTGGATTACTAAATTGGGGATTAGTGAATCTGGATAGATTGGGTACATACGTTGCTTGCTTTCATTGGATGAGGATGATTGATCTCATGATCATTTGTGTGGAGACACTAAAGCAAGTACGTAGGTGCTTATTGAGAATAAGTTCATCGAATTGGCTAAGCTAAGGAATACCTAATGGAGTTTTATTTGCACTGTCAATAGGAATTCCTGTAGTGATAGTAGACAAGTGATCCTTGGACTTGAGATCATCATAAGATATCTTGTGTATGATGAGTTATACTTTGACTTATTCCTTAAGACCCTTAGGTATATCAAAGGGTATGCTTGGGTATAATAAGTTGTACATGGAGATAATGTATGATCAATAAAGAATCTACCACTTCTAATAAAAGAAGAAAAATGTCCTATGTGATTCGATAAATGACAACCAAAGAGTCCTCGGGTTAATGCGTAATGAAATTAGAAAGGAGTTTCTAATTTGCATTATTTGAGTTGTGCATTTAAGAGTCAAAATACATATAATTAAATAAAATAAGACTTGATGTAAATTCCATGCCTTATATATTAATTGGGACATCAGATGGTGGAAGGATTGAATCATTACCAGAACTATTTACTCAAAGGTTTTTTATGATTAATGTTGAAATCTATATTATCCGGAAAGTCTTTGATCGCTAGGGAGGCTTATCCCATTGTAGAATAAATATTATTTATTTAAATAAATTAATTATTTAATTTATTTATTTAAATAAGATTAGAATTGTTCTAATTGATTTATTCACAACCGGTTTAATATGGAGAACCTAAAGGGTCACACCATAAAAGGAAGAATAATTATTTAAGAAGTTAATGGCATAATCGTAATAATATAGTTATGTATATTTAATTTAATCTATGGTGATAGAATAAATTAAATAGCTTAATATTTATTATTTAATATTTTAGAAATATTAAATATAAATTAATAAGAGGAGTCTTATTAATATTATTACAATTATTATTATTTTAATTTCTAAAAGAGTTTAGGAATTAATTTAATATAAGTACTTCATTTATTCCTAATTGGATTAGGAAGGAAAATTAGTTAAAGGAGTTTTAATTAATTATCCTAATAAGATTAGGGAGCTTAATTAATTAAAAGAATTTAATTAATTAAATAAATCTCAATTCCTTAATTATTAAGGTGGGTTGCTTACATCTATAAATAAGAGAGTCTTATTATGAGTGGTGGGGTTGTTGATTTTTTCAACATAAGACATAATTTCAATTTGTTGGAGAGTACCCTTTTTCTATGTAGAGATAGAAAAACTAGGTCGAGCAATATCCCTTCTTCTTGAATCATTATTCTTCCTTGGTGGATCACCTCAGAGGCCAAACACTTGGGTGGCTAACGTTGATCAAAGGAAGGAACCAAACCCGGTGGATTCAAGTTGAACGCAAAAAGGATTGGAGGTGAACTTGTACTCGAGGAAGCTCTGATCTTCAAGGGTATGTTTGTTTCTTCATATCTTTTCGCTTAATTAATAATTGTGCATAAAGGGTGATCCGGGTATATGGTTTGTAAATTTTTAAACTCGATTTTATCTCGCCCGCTAATTTATGCAATTTGATTGCGCATATGAATATTACAAACCTAATGAAGAATTTCTTAGATTACCATTCGTTATCCATTTACTTGCTTTGATAATTAGTATGCTTAGATTAATCACACTTTCATTTATTGCTGTTGAATAAGACTTTAGCAATACAAAGTCGGTACTTGGGTAAATATTAGTGATAGTTCCTCGTGGGTACGACATTCTACTTATCATTGTATTACTTGTTAATAACGTGATACTTGCGTGTGTTTAGTGATCGATTTTCACCAACAAGTTTTTAAGCGTCATTCTAGGGAACCGTTATTCTAATATTGTCCAATATTGATTTCAATCAATTTAGTCTTACTTTGAACGTATATATATATATATATATATATATATATATATATATTTCTTTTATTTGTTTGATCTTCCTTTCTTTTCCTCTTTAAGTTTACAGATTATGGACAATCAATGTTATCAATGGCCTTATGAGGGGACGACGCAACCAAGCTCAGAAGAAGGACTCGAGAAATTGCATTTCCAAATTGCAAATGCCTTAAGGTTTTCTGATAATCTTGAGTGTCAGTCCACTCAGAATGCCTACGGTTAGGAACGAGCTGACTTTGAACCGATCTCCTATCATCCAATCTGCCAGGGTTATCCAAACTCTTGGGACTATAGTCAAGAGCAATATCATGATCCGAATCATGCCTCTCAGTTTGAATATCAGTCTCTGCCGCACTATGAGTTGACATCTCAGCCCAATGAGAGCTTTTCTGCGTACTCAACACAAGAAGAAGAGAACAGGCTTGAACAGCTCCTCTCCAAATTTATTGAGAGAAATGAGGTTCGGATGGCAAGCCAAGAAGCCGCATTGCAGAGCCTCGATAGTCAATTGGGGCAACTCGTCATTGCCATTACAAATCCACCGCCAAATTCTCTACTGGTCATAATTGATCTCGACGATGAAGTAGTAGAGTAGTGCATGGTGGATAAGCGAGAAGAAGGCGATGAGTCTCACCAAAGTGTCTAGGGCAATGTCAATGTTCAAATTGACCAACCTGCGGAGATTGTGCGAGAAGAAGAGAGGATCATCAGTGGGTGCACTGTCAAGAGTAATCAACAGTTAGAAACCACGCTCACGTCTGTGGAAACCCTGAAGGGCCTGCTAGTGCACAAAGAACGTTTTTAAATTAATGAATAAGGGGAATTTGTGGATAATTCCAGTGGTAAAAGATTCTTTGTGCCGAGAGAGGATTGGATGGATAAAGGAAAGGAGGATGGCCAATCACCCATGTCGGCCAACACTTTAAGGGAATTGACAAATAGGCGGCATGAAATGTTCATTTTCGCCTATGAGTCGGAATGAAGCAGCATCGGTATAGTCAAGCCAACGACTTTAAAACAAGCGCTTGGTGGGAGGCACCACCATCTCTAAGATAAATTTTATCTATTTTTTTAGTTATGTCTAGTTTACTTTGTGTCTGTTCGCTTTAGTTGTTAACATAGCTGTCAGATTGTGCATTAATGGTTTTGTGTCTATTATCTGCAGGAAACATGTTTATTATGATGTATCGTATATTACAATAGTGTTTTTGAGGTTTTTAATAATGTTTGTTTGCCTTTGTAGTGTTGTTTTTGTTTTTGTCTTGGCGTATGCGAGATATGCATGAAAAAGCTCAGAAGATGACCTCGCGCCACGGTGCCAACAAGTGCACTACAACTCACGCTGCGGCGCCATGCTTATTTCCCAAATTTCACTCCTCTACGCGCAATACCACGTAACAAAGGGAGTTCAGCGGCCAGCGACGCCACCAATTGATAGGTCACACTACTAATCCGCATACCGCAACGCTAATCAACTATAAGGTGGTGAAATATTTACTACGCCATCGGGCGAGCCTCAAATACTGCTAAATCGTGCCGCAGAGCCAAACAAAGAAGGATGTCTCGGCAATGGCCGACACACAAAAAATTAGTTTTAAGTGCGCTTTTGGGCTGCGCAGTTCATGCCATTTCCTCTCCTCTTTCTCGACAGCATTCGACAACACTATCCCTAGCACACCAACCATCGCCCCACCCCAACATCCTTACCAATTGATCGAGTGCCCCATCTCAAACCACCATTATAACCAATTTCTGCTACAAGTCTGCCAACACAAGAATTGGGTTTCAAATCATTCACACTGCTAGGGTTGTCCACCAAAGTATTTTGGGGATTTTTTATTCTATCATACACAGAATTTGTTGTTATTGATTTGGTTGGTTTATCTCTGTCGATTTGGGTGATTTCCACTGACGAAAATCTGGATAGATCAATCATAAACAAAGGCTTCCAAGTTTGGTTTGAAGAATGCACACAAGCTGTTCGATAAATTGCTTGAACCAAAAAGTTGACTGAATTGGGCCTGATTTGATATTCAAATTGCATTGGGGACTATTCTAGCTTGAGTTTGGGGGGAATTTGGAACTGAGCCTTCTGTTTTTGCCGAACTAACTAAAACTTAGACATGGCTTCAAAGTGACAACGCCTTAGCGTCGGCGGTTCTTCATCCACTGCACCAACGCCATGGGATAGCCCCAAATTTATGAGCGAGGAGGCTGGAAAATGTACAAGACCTCTTTTGCCGCACGCAATCTTATTCCTGAGCAGGGGTTGAGGCCTGACAAAAAGGATGGCGAGTTGTTGGCCATGATTTCGGGGCGCCAATGGATCCATTTCACAAAACCACCCAGGTCAGCTATTGTATTTATGGTTCAGGAGTTTTATGTGAATGCAAATTCTGAAGGTGAAACTGTTGTTTAAGTCAGGAGCCGCTCAGTGGCGTTTGGAAGTCAAGCAATCAATGCACTGTTTGCCACACCCAACTACGAGGGTAGGGATTATATGGAACCAGGACTCCGCAGTTATGACCTGGAGGATATCATCAAGAGGCTCTGCAGGCCCGGAACCACATGGAAGAAGAATGATTATACGGGTAAGAAGACCAGTTTCCCGACTTCAGCGCTCAGTCACTATGGGAAGGCGTGGTTCAGCTTTATTTGCACTAATATGATTCCTACCCGGCACCTATGTGATGTGACCAAAGATAGGGCGATTCTGTTATTCGCCATTATCACGGGTCTGCATGTGGACATTGGAGTTCTTATTTACGAGTCCATCATGAAGGCAATCAAGATTACCGTCGCTTCGGGGCTTCCACATCCATCCCTGATCACCAGACTATGCAAGTAGGCAGGTATTCAGTGGGGGCCAAAGCAGATAGCCTTTCCTCCAATGGAAATTATCGACCATCAGACAATCTCACACTTTAATGTGTGGGATGGGGCAGAGTCGCATGTTAGAGGTGAAGGCTACGGGCCACCTACAGCGCCGCCTCCTACTGTGCAGAACGCAGCGAGCAGTACATTTTTGGGCACGAGCCCAGCCAGACAGGTCTCTTGGCGAGACATCATGGCATCCCTCACCCTGCTGCACCAAAAGCACGACGCCGAGGCGAAAAGGCACATAAGCGATGGCTCGAGGCGGGATATAGCGATGCAAGACCAGTGAAATGGTGGTGAACACTATCTTGAGCATCTATCTCGATAATTGTGGCGAGAATGCTGAGTTCACACCATACCAGTTCCTAGAGCCTCTTGTCTTCCCACCTTACCCTCCACAATCACCGCCCACCAAAGCTAACGAGGACGCAACTGATGAGGATGAAGCCGATGCCAATGTGGAGTGAGCTATCTTCAGGGAAGCCTTCTTATATCAATTGTGTTATGTTAAGCAATAAGGGCATTGATCACTTTAAGTTTGGGGGTGTTTTTGGCTATTATCATTTATTTCTCTACCGCCATGTTAGGTTGCCGGACTTTAGTATTTTATTATGTTTTATTATCGAGATATGGTGCGAATCGTTTTGAATCATGAGATTATTCTTGATTTTATCATTATGGATGCCATGAACTGCTTTTTTGGTTTTATTAATGCTTTGATTATTATTAGTATGATTGTGGTTTATAGCCATCTTTTTGGGACTTATCTGATTTAGATGTTTGTGCCATATGAATAGCCTTTTACCCTATTTTGAGAAAAATTTATTTAGCGAGGTGTTATAGTTATCATTAATTTTTTTGATTATGGTCGATCACAAGCAACAAGTTTTATGGTCTATCTCTTAGAGACGTGTCAAACATGTATAAGCTAGGGTTTTTTCAATTGATAAGTTTAGACTGTTATTGATCCGTCCTTCTTAGCAAGCACCGACCAACTGTGTTAACTAGTTATTTTTTGAATTTAGTTCGTGTGTTTATTGCTTTGAGAGTTTGTTCACTCTTATAAGATTTCATTTCTTTTACAAGGTAATAAAAGACTTAGACGTTTTTATAGCTTTGGATCTTGGATTCATGCATGTTTAGATATATAAAAAAATAATAATAAATAAATAAATAAATTGTTATTGAAGATTGAATATCGAAAGTCTTGCGGTGAGTCGAGATGGAACGTAAAACGCACTCGCCCATAAACGTAGGACCGATATTGAGATGGAGCATAAAATGCACTCGCCTAATAATCTTCGGTTCTCGTAAAGTCTAATTTGGCTTATGTTGATTATGTGGCCTTTGCTGCTCGAGTTACTACATTCTTAGGGGTGTTCTACACCTAGTGCCCTAAAGCCGTCTGGCTTGGGAGTCACTGATCAAAAGCTCGTTAATGGGTAGTTCTGATTAGCCTAAGGTAATTAAGGACCATGTAAAGTGTTTTACTATCTTCATGCAAGAGTCTTTTGATCCTTTACTGCACTTGTGTCTTATTCTTAATGCTTGTTGAATGTTTAAGTTACGGAGTGTGCATTTTAGTATTAACAATCGACTGTGCGAACTTATTTGAGCTATGATTAGGTAGGACGGTTGGTCTCCACATACACACATTGAATGGATCGAATACAGTCTTATGCTTGAAATTGATGAACCCTTATTCATATCTGTGATTGCCCTGTTCTCTGGGAGTAGCTTTGAGCTTTGAAGCCATGATACTACTTTACAGCTATATTTTTCTTTTGCGTGTGTTTTACTTTTTTTAATATGTGTTAGATAGTTTGCTCGAGGAAAAGCAAAGACTTAAGTTTTGGGGTATTTGATGAGTGGGATTTATACTCGCGAATCAGATTCTTTATGACTTAAATAGTTGCCTGTTCTCGTAGATTTTATACGGTTTTATATGATTATAGTGTTATTGTACTTAATCGATGCAATGCAGGGCTTATCAGGTGTTTTCTAGCACACTGGGGGCAAAATGGTCATTTTATGTGTAGCCGCACCGCGGCGTCAAAGCCTAGCTTAAAGCTCACGCCGCGATGCCACCTCCTGGACCTTCTTGACGTCACGCGTCGTCTTGCCAGTCGCCACTATTTTTTTATGGGCTCATTCTGCGGTACATGAGCTCGTGGTTTTCCTAGCTTACATGGCACCGCAATGCCAAACTCAAGTCTATTACTCGGCTTGGCGACTTGAGCCGGTGGTGTGCAAAGACAAATGATTTTTAACCTAGCTTGAGGAAAAGGGCGTATATAACAATGAAGCTCTACATCTGAGAGAATATATCATATAAGACCTTAGAATAATATAGTTTTAGCTTAGATTAGTTTTCTCTGTAATTTCTCTTCCTATCTCTTAGTGATGTCTGTAAATATAGATTAGCTAGATTAGGGAGAAGTACGGGTTTCCTTGGAGCATCAAGAGTAAGGGAGCTACATGGTGGAGAGCTTGATTTGAGCGAGAATGCTTAGAGATTGAAGAGCTTTGATGAGTTTCTTCTTATCTATTTATTGTCTCGATTTTGTAATCCATAAATGTTTTCTTTTATCGCTACTTGTATTTTGTTCAATAGCTATGGGCTGAATATTTTCCAAGGTTATAATGGAACTATTTGTTATTTAAATTGACTGTCTTATCTCTTTGGTTGGCACCATATGATTTGGTTCGATATATTTATGCTTAATGATTCTCGCTAAGACATTAGTGTTGATTTTGGTAATTTACATGATATCGATAGAAGGATTGTAGATTTACACCTGAATATATTGGCATGTGATTGTGGGTTTCGACTGCATAAGTTGTGCATAGAATAGATATATGTCGGTGCGCCACGTGTGACCTAATTGAGAGCTTATGCTTAAATCCTTGTTCTGATCAATTCGCATAGACATATGTAGGATTGTATCTAGCTTGGGTGTTTTTTCTGTTCTATTCCGTAATGTGTGGATCTGGAATAGATATGTTTGTGCATACCTCGATTGAGAGGTGCATAAAATATATGTGTTCTCGATTAAATGATTGTCGTGACCATTAAGACCAGAGAGAAGGGTAGGTAGTTTGATGAAACATATACGCCGGTGTTTAATAGAATACACGAGTGGGGTGAAGTTGTAACCTTAGCTTGTAATTCCTTAGATTACCATTCGTTATCCATTTACTTGCTTTGATAATTAGTATGCTTAGATTAATCACACTTTCATTAATTGCTATTGAATAAGACTTTAGCGATACAAAGTCTGGTCTTGGTAAATATTAGTGATAGTTCTCTGGGTAATACATACATTCTACTTATCTTTGTATTATTTGTCGCATCATGTATACTTGTAACGTGTTTAGTAATCGGTTTTCCCACCAACAAATGTTAAGAATAATATTTTTATGTGAGATTGTATTAATTACTAAGTTCATATATATAGGTCTTAGGTGGCATAATTGGGGAAGTTAAATCAAAGGAGATTTAATGAGAAGTATTAAAAGCAAATAGATGGTGAGTTAATAAATAATTGATATTAATTATCATTATAATAATTGAGTGTATTTGAGATGATAACTTTTATGGAAAATGATGGATTGAGAATATCCAACTATTTTATAATTAGCCCAATTAAAATATTAATTGGAATAAACTAATGTACATGGATTATATGATGTGAGTATAAAACTTATCTTTAAATTCCTAATATGGTTATAATTGTACCTTAATATTAAATTTTGGGAATTTAAAGAACCAAACCAAGCCTTAGAATAACAAGTATTTGAGTTATTTGCTCTTGTCTAAAATTGAGTGTCACCAATTACAATGAAAAGTATCCTAAACTCTCTTTTACGTATTCTCCAAGTGGCTATATATCATAGGTGTTCATTTGCTAGAAATGTGGTTGGTAAGGAGTTGTTAAGCTACTCTTTAATAACCTTTGTTCTCTTCCATTACACCATGGATTCCAAGATTGTGTAATAACAATGTCTAGTCCAAGCTTCTTCTATAAATGAAAGCTAAAAGTCAGATTTTGTGTTGCTAAGAAGTTGTTTAATTGGAGAGTAAGTTGTTGAGCTACTATAGAAGTATACTCAGAGTGTAGGAGGTCCAATCTAAGCTCAAGAAGGTATAATTTCTAACTATGTTCTTGAGATGGGTTTGTTTGATTCTTGAAATTTCTTGAATTCATTTGTTAATTGATATGAGTAAACATGTTATAAGGTGTTTAGGAAGTTTACTAGCATGTATGAACACTTTAGTAGTGGCTTGGAACATGTTTGAGTCAAGGGAAATCAAGTTAGCTAAGACTCTGCAAAATAGAGTGCCTTACGCTCTGAACGAACTTGGACAAGCAGCAGCAATTGCTGCCCTAATTGAACTAGGGGTATAAATGGCAATTGCTACCATCCTCTAAGTTCAGTTGAACTTTTTGTTTTAAAAATATGTTAAGTGTGATAAGTTATTATGGCTTAAGCCAACATGCAAGCATGTGTAACATGTATATACAAGTATAATAAGCTAATGTGAGCATGTTTTACTAAGATTAGCATGATTTGGTAGAAGGTCTTTAACAAGGACTTTAAGTTTTGAAAACAAACTTTGTTAAAGATCATGTTCGCAAATTTTGAGCTTAGTGGTCTATACACATATGGCGATTTTACACTAAATGAGCATGCTATAGTGTACATGGTTCCATTGACCATAATCAAACTCGTTAGACCTTGTGTGAAAGAAGTTTTTAAGAAAACTTGGTATAAAAGAACTAAGGTGCATAAATGCTACTTGCTATACATTACGATCTTGCAAGCATGTTAATATGACTTGACTACATATGTTTAGAGCTTTGAAGTTGTCTTGTATGTGTTAGATTAAGTAGTTTAAGTATAAAATGGTTTCAAAAGTAAATTTAAACATATTTTTAAAATCTAGTTGCATCACATGGATATCTAGATTCTAAAGGATTTATATGTCATGATATATACAGAATATCCTAGATATGATTTATATGTGCTATATTGAATCATTTATGATAAAATGATTCCAAAGGCAACCTTGAGCATGTTTTTTGAATTTAAGTGGTATTACATATGAGTATTTAGATTTTAAAGGCTTGAGATGCCATATTATGTTTCATTATGTCTCTAAACATAAGTTTCAAATGTTAAACATAATGAAAGTAAACCAAGCATGAGGTTAAAGCATGTTTTAAAGTGTTAGACGATCATAGCTATGAGTAAAAGATATGACTATGTACGAGCATGTGTAGTAAAGATTATGTGACCTCTTTATGAGAACATAAGGCTAATTAGTACACCTAGTGATTTCATAACCCTATTTGGTTTTAATTCGTGAAAATCCTAAACTAAAGACCTCTACAAGTATGTAAAGACCTCTAGCGTGTATGCATGTTAAGTATAAGTGTATATGTGTGTTAAAGTTTGGACAGAAGCAGGAAGTGCAAAGCTCAACCTTGGTCTGGCCAGGGAATAGCGCAGCTGCGCCATCCTTAAGCCTGGACAGGGCGCAACTGTGCCATCCTACAGTTTGGAATAAGTTCTGATTGTGATCTGATGTTTGAAGCATGCTAGTAGGAGTACTTTAAATTGTAATATGTGATTTCTATGCTATGTAATGTGTAGGAAGCATGCTATGTGATAAAGATGAATGTTAATTAAGACTTTCAAAATGTTAAAGTACAAAGGAATGTTGTCAAGATAGAAAGCAATGATATATTGTTTGAATTTGTGATGTCTTACAATATGATTTGTCTTATATAGGTGATGTCAGTATAAAGTTACAACTAAGTTAGACGTTTGTGTGTACGGTTGAACTTAACTATATGAGTTTTAAATGTGCCGAACACATATGCATGAGTCAAGTGTGTGATAGATGTATATGAATGTAGATGTCATATGCGGGTGACTAAGGTATACTATACATACCTAGCTATTCAAAGCGTATGATGAGAAAGTGAAGTGTAGGTTTTATAAACCTAGTTAAAGAATAATGTAACATTATTATTACATAGAGACTGTGTGAATGTATGACTAATGGATGTGAATCCATGACTATATAACGTGTAGGAATACACAAAGTGCGGATAAGTATAAGCGGTTAAGTCGTAGTTGATAAACTACTTAATCAAAAAGTCTTTCAGTTCTTAATTGTTATATGAATTCAATAACTATTAGTTGAGCTATATTATGTTATGCAAATGTTGTTATATATAAAATGCATTATGAGAGATATGTACGAAATGTGAAAGTTGATCTTTGATGATATACTTATGATATAAACCTCTATACTGTTATGAGAAGCAACATGCGTAGTAAATATTAATCGATTATGAATGCATAGAATGAATATGTTGTTATATGCTATGTCTTTATGAAAATCGTTAGAATTCTTCTGGTCATCGAGCTCTCCCTTGCAAATAATCACTTTTTGCAAAAGTTAAGGATTCACGGTAAAGATTTCGTGCTACTTGATTGATAGAGTTCAATAGTAATTGAAGGAGATTAGTTTATGTGTTTAAATATATACTCTTGAACCACGTTTATGTTCTAGAAGTTGTACAAGATAGTAGTTTACGAGGTGTAATCCAGGTTGCGTTGTAAAGTTGTATTATGTGATACATATGGAAATTCGAATCGAAATGTAAATATTTATACAATAATTCGAATAGAAGGAATCATAATATAATTTGATTCAGGGATTTGTAATTGATTCAAGTTAAGGTATCAATAAAGATTATTTTTCAAAGGAGATTGAAAAAATTTAAATTATTCGCATATTTTTATAACATCGAATATGATGTAAGACAGGAATGGTAAATGACCAAGATTTTAAACTTATAAAAGTTTGGGGTCAATACATAGATCCTGGAAGTGGAAAGAATTTATATTCTAAATTGTAATAAGCAAGGTTATATTCATTACGTTATGAATAAAAGATATAAATAGTTGAACGATAGTAGTATCGCAATGAATAGGATCCGAGGTTGAAGGGACACGGATTTGGGGGCGCCATGATTAAACATAGAACAAAAGTATATTTTTAATATTTGTAAAATTTATAAAAGGGACTCTTTTTATGGAACAGACTGAAGGGATTATTATCGTGAATCAGACATTCAATTGAATTGTGTTCGGGTGATTATAGTATGTATATTTTGGCAGGTTGATGAGTGCATGGGCAACACAGAAAATGCAGCAGTATTCTATTCAAAAGTAGTGCGCTTGTTAGTCAAATACTTTTCCTGTTTTGCTTGTGATTTTCTGGAGTTCATGCATGCAAGGGACATTGAATCAATGTCATTTATTATGGCTTTCAGATAGTTCTGATATCATGTTGGTAAATTATGCATGAGACTTTATATAAGCTTATTTAATTTTTTAAATTAAAAGAAAGCTAAAGTACTCTCACTATGCAATAAATTTTTTGTCAAAATATTCTCCCATTTTAGGTACTGACAACTTTTACTTGATACATGGCAGTCTTATGCCTATTTTGAATGTTGTTGGTGAATAGGTGAATACAACACTGCAAATGATGTAGCAAATCATAATGTCTCTTATCACTTATAAGGAGAGCTAGAATATCATTGGGATAGCTAAACTAATTTTGTTTGCATGTTCAAAAAACAAAGCCAACCCAGCACAGTGTGTAAGACCCCAGATTTTATCAATAAAGATTTAAATTTTGTCAAAATAATTTTTAATATTATGGTGTGAATTTGAGATAATATTATAGTTGTGGGTAGTATTTATAAATTTTTGCAAAAGTATGCAAGTGGTTATATTATATTCGATTGGTCGGGGAATATTCGGTTTAGCAGGAATATTCATATAACTACTCAATCATTGGTGGACCCCATAATGTAATTATTGTCGGATTGAGAAAACGACAAAAATATTTTATTGAAATAACGGCGGAAGTTTTACTGCGGGACATCTTGTTGAACTACTCGGTAGTAAAAATACGAGAATACGTGTGGTTTCATAGTAGCACATTACGGTATTGATTATTGATGCTTATGTGAGAAGTCACTTTCGGTTTGATTCCATTATTGTCGATTAATAATATGAATTATTATAGCTATAATGACGTTTTGTTTTATTCGTATTATTAACGTAATAAAATGAAACATCTTTTATATAAAATGAATACTTTATTAAAGTTATTCTATAAATAGAATATATTATATTTTATTATGCATAGTGTTGCATAGTATTTTGCATAGTGTTGCATAGTGTTTGCATAGTAAAATGTTTTTATATAAATAGAATATATGATATTTTATTTAAAAGATTTTGCTTTAAATATGGACCGTCAGATTAAAGTAAATCAATCTAGACCGTTCATGGATTAATTACTATGCATTCTATTTTCCTATAAATAGAAGCTCATTCCTTCATTATTTTCTGATTAATTCACTGAAACTCTAGAGAGAGAAATTATAGAGAGAAGCTATAGAGAGAAAATCTATAGAGAGAAAGAAGAAGAGTATTTTGGTACTTCACTACTTTGATATCCAGTGTCTTTTACGGTAAGGGATATTATTTGTTGTACCCGTAAGGGGTATTATTCTCTCTTATTCATGAAGAGAACTTCGTTATTCCATTCATTATTATTTTGTTGGAATAACTCTGTAAAGTGGTATACCTATACATAACTCGTGACACGGCAGATACCCTATACTTGGTGAAATCCTTATATTATTCCATTCTTATTTATTACGGTTGGAATAACTTTGTATCATGGAATCCCCTATACTTGGTGATCTTCTTACGTTATTCCATTCTTTATTATTCATTTGAATATCCTCACATGCATGTGTTTTACACCGCACTGGTTCCATTGTTTATTATTCGCATTTATTATTCTCATTGGAATATCCTCATTCGTGTGTTTTTACAGGACTGGTTCCATTGTTTATTATTCAGCATTTATTATTACATTGGATCATCCACGTCGGTGTGAATTTCACGACGACTGGTTCCGTTATTATTATTCTCGTTGAATAACTCGTCTATGCAAAGTACCGCATGTATGGTGATTTCTTTTGTTATTCCATTCTTTATTATACCCAATTGGTTAAAACTTTGACTTCTATACTCCATGAAATTAGTAGAATATCCTTGATATTTCGTTTCATCCAAAGATCTTTCATGGAAATATTCTTCCGATCATTCTTGAATTTTACTCTACAAAACAAAGATATCTTGTTGACAATTTGGACGTTATTAATTCCTAGATAAAATAATTCTTGAACTTGTTTTATTGAATTATTATGTCATTGTCATCATCCTCATGATATATTATGTTATCTTTGGCTTACGTGCATAGATGAATTTAGTATGATTATGACCGTGGATCATTCGGTATAATTATGGCTTGTTATAAATGATGTGATAAAAGTCCTCGGTGGATGTAATGCATGCGATGATGGATAGTTTTTGGTATGATTATGACCGGGGGTGATTCGGTATAGTCATGACCATTGATAATTTGATGAAAATCCTTGACCGTGGTAATGCGAGGATGATTAGATGTGGTGGTTTATTTATTAAGTCGAGTCTCAAATGATAAAAAATTGATGAAAACCTTTTAAAACCTAAAAGATAGTAGATTTTATTCTCTACTTGACTCTTTTAATGGATTGCATATTCATTCATGATTAAACCGGTTGGTTCATTGTATTTTATCGGTTTAACATCTGTTGAAAGGCTAATGATAATTTATTCGCATTATCTTAGTCATAATATTTCTTATTGGGCTAGTTGAGCTCACCCTTTCTTTCTTTGTTCTCTTGTGAAATGAGAACATAGCCGGGACGAGTCGG
The DNA here is from genome assembly GCA_020205615.1 of Panax quinquefolius. Lineage (NCBI taxonomy): Eukaryota > Viridiplantae > Streptophyta > Magnoliopsida > Apiales > Araliaceae > Panax > Panax quinquefolius. Next base: position 42,951 of record JAINUW010000549.1, read on the forward strand.
GAGCGGAGTAATGATCCGAGAGGATAGCATTAGTAGTCCCTCACTATTACGTGAAATAGTGTGATAATAGTTGTAATGAGGACTCCTTTTGAGTTTGTATAATATCTAGTAGACAATATTTGTATTCAAACTCACGGTTTATGTCGATTGCATACCCACAGTTAGGTTAGTAAGTTGTATTTGAATTTATGTACCATGTAAGTGGCGACCCAAGATGGGTGACGTATACCTAATTTTGGGGGCGCCACAGGTTGGTATCGAGCTTAGGGATATGATCCACGCTAAGATGCTGAGATAAGAACTAGGAGGGGAGAGACGGGAATTCCTTCGCTAGTATGACCTACCTAAGTTTATTTGGTATTTGATTGGTCGATCGAGTATAGTGATAATATGTTGTATGTCAATTAACCCCTTATTTTGTGGCGGTGTTTGAAAATGGCATCCGAGAATGTTGAGAATAGCAATGGAGCACGAGACCGTTGATTCTCCATGGATCAATAATCGAGACAATGTGCAACAGGATGGAGATAATCCTCTGTAAAAACAACAACACCGATCAATTGATGAATGACATGATGCGTTTAAAAGGTTTTTAGAATTCATGCAACATCAAAGCGTAAAGCGACTCTCGTCCAAAACGTAGGTGGAAACACGGAAAACTCTCGGCGGTCATCGCTAAACAATTCAAGGAGCTGGGACCACCGGAGTTTAAGGAGAGCCAAAACCACTTCGGCGAGAAGCATGGATAAAGCATATTACCAAGATATTTGATGTCTTGGGATGCTCCGAGAGCAAAGGTTCCTTTTGCCGCCTTTATGTTTGTGAGAGGCGACATGGTGGGAATCAGAAACGTACTCAACTTCTTTGTCATCAAGATATCTTGGGAGAAGTTCCAGAGTCGTTTCAACGACAAATACTTTCCGAAAGTATTTCGCCACATGAAGGAGGTGGAGTTTATCAAGTTGGAACAAAACAATATGACCGTGTCGCAATACGAGGCAAAATTTGCGGAGTTATCACGATTCACGTCCCACTTGGTGGATAATGAAGAGAATGACGCGAATATTTTAAGAGGTTTGAAGCCGAGATACGCCAACATCTTATTTCATAAAGCGTGTTTTTATTCAGGATGTTGTAAATAGGGCTCAGATTAGTGGAGTAGCGATAACGAAGTCAACATAACTAAAAGAGAGCGGTAACAAAATTATAATACGGCGAGAGTAGTCATGAAGCGGTGACAACAAGCGTGGAGGAATCAACATGCCAGATATGATAACCACTTGGTGGTAATCGAGCCAAAATAATAAGAATGGACATTTCAAGAAAAGGAGATTCAACAATGATGGAAAGACGTCAGCACCAGAGACCCGTTGTTAAGGAAGGAGAAAGACCACCAACCATATGCTTCAAATGCGGAGGAGAGGGACACATCGTCCGGACTGCGCCATCACGCCAGTCAAAGCATGTTGTAATTGTGGAAGAAGAAGATCACTTAGCTCGATTTTGTTGCCATCAAGACAAATTCAACTAGGATGGAGGCACCAAAGGCTGTCCCAGACAAACCAAAGCCGATAGTTTAAGAGAGAGCGTTTTTTTTTCTCGTAACGAGGAACCTTAATAAAATTATCACGGGTAAGTTAATCATAAGCTCTTGCGAAGTCTATACCGTGTTAGATACCAGTTCTACCCACTCTTTTATTTCACCTAGTTGTGTTCAACGTTTAAATTTGACTCCGAAGAAGTTAAACTTTGACTTATTGGTTGAAACTTCGTTAGTAGGAGCCTTCGTTACCGCTACTATTTTTAAATCTTGTTTGGTTCAAATAAACATTTTCACGTTACCTGTCGATCTTATCTTTTGAAAATATTTGCCTTTGATGGGATTTTAGGAATCAATTGGTTAACTACTCATCATTCTTTTCGTAAGGTTGTTAGCTTTTATATTCATAACCAACTTGTTGTTGTGCGTAATTCAAGTAACCAAACTACTAAAGTCAATTATTGTCATATCAAGCCATAAGTAAAGAGCCCCGAACCTTTCGTTGTTGACTTCCTTGTGTGGAATGCAACCAAGCCGGACTTTACGTAGAGGCGACATCGTGAATGAAGATGGCAAGTTTATAGGTATCATTGTGAGGTGCTATCTAGGTTAAGGGATGAAGTCAGTTGGTATCAATGTGACGTACTATCCAAGTCTTGGATGAGAGTCACAGTTTTGAATGATATTTCTATTATTAATAAATTTCCTGGCGTATTCATGAAGACTTCTTAGCCTACTTAGGCGTGAAATCGAATTTTGTATTGATTTCAAAGATAAAACCCATTTCTTAAACCCTCAAATATTTCATCATCTAAAAGGATGCATTTACGAGGATTATGATGAAAGTCATAATAAAAGCATTGGACTAATGAAAATCATGGGTATATGAAGTATTAGTAAGTGTTATGATGAGTTATGTGGTTATTATGTGAAAACATGAAAGTTTCTTAGAAATCACAGAGTTGAAAATCAGATTTTGGTGAAAAACGTAACATGAAATTCAATTGACCATATCTCCTATTATATTTTGAATTTTGAGTGTGGTCAAGTCCTAGAGTTAGATCTATGAGTTACCTAACTAATCCAAGTGGAATTACTGGAAAAGGTGTTGTAGATTTTGTGTGGACTGATTTTAGCAAAGGAGTGCAAAGCTGCAAAAACCAAAAAGCTTACGCCATGATTTTAGAGAGGCTGTTTCGGCCACTTAAATTATGAGAAAAATTCTGGCCTTTTGGGACATGAAGGTATATGGTATAAAGTACCTCCTGTCAAAAATGAGCTCATTTCGACTTAAAATGAGCAAGTTATGACAATTTCAATATTTAGGTTTTTAAAAATAACCTGAAAGTTCTATAACTTTCATGACCATGAAATTTAAACTAGAAGCTCACGTTAACATGTGTAAGGTCCTGCCAAGATTTGGGAATTTTGAGTTAAACTTGAGGTAGCTAATTTCTTAAGAAATTAATTAGAAATTGATTTTTGAAAATAGTAAATGAATTTTAAAAATTAAGAAAATATATTTTCATCATGGGACTATATTATGCTAAATCCCGTAAAAAGAAATATTTTTGGAATTTGCTTTTGGTATTTTCATGAAAATAGTTTAGTTACAAACATATGGAGTTAAATATGTTATTGTTAGGTTTGTAATATTCATAACGCAATCAAATTGCATAAAAAGTGCGGAAACGTGGTAAAAATCAGAGTTTAAAATTTTTATTTACAAACCATAAACCCGGATCATCCTTTATGCATAATTATTAATTAAACGAAAAGATAAAGAATAAATCATACCCTTGAAGATCGAGCTTCCTCGTGTACAAGTTCACCTCCAAATCCTTTTCGCTCAATCTTGAATCCACTGGGTTTGGTTCCTTCCTTCGATCAACGTTAGCCACCCAAATGTTTGGCCCTCAGAGGTGATCCACCAAGGAAGAAGAGATTCAAGAAGAAGGGGAGTTCATTAAACCCTAGTTTTTCTATCTCTATAGAAAAAGGGTACTCCCAACTATTCGAAATATTACGTATGTTGAAAAATCAACAACCCATCCCACCCATAATAAGACTCCTCTTATTTATAGATATGTGGGCAACCCACCTTAACAATTAAGGAATTGAGTTTTATTTAATTAATTAAATTCTTTTAATTAATTAAGCTCCCTAATCTTATTAGGGATAATTAATTAAACTCTTTAATTAATTTATCTTCCTAATCCAATTAGGAATAAATGAGAGTACTTATATTAAATTAATTCCTAAACTCTTTTAGAAATTAAAATAATAATAATTGTAATAATATTAATAAGACTCTCTTATTAATTTATATTTAATATTTCTAAAATATTAAATAATAATATTAAGCTATTTAATTTATTCTATCACCATAGATTAAATTAAATATACTTAACATATTATTACGATTATGCCATTAACTTCTTTAAATAATTATTCTTCCTTTTATGGTGTGACCCTTTAGGTTCTCCATATTAAACCTAGGTTGTGAATAAATCAATTAGAATAATTCTAATCTTATTTAAATAAATAAATTAAACAATTAATTTATTTAAATAAATAATATTTATTCTACAATAGGATAAGTTCTCCTAAATGATCAACGACTTTCCGGATAATATAGATTTCAACATTAATCATTAAAGAACCTTTGAGTAAATAGTTACCGCATAATTCAATCCTTCCACCATACAATGTCCCAATTAAATATAAGACATGGAATTATCACAAGTCTTATTTTATTTAATTATATGTATTTCGACTCTTAAATGCACAACTCCAAATAATGCAAATTAGAAACTCCTTTCTAATTTCATTCTCCTTGCCAAGGACTACTGGGTTGTCATTTATCGAATCACATAGACATTTTCTTCTTTATTAGAAGTGGTAGATTCTTTATCGATCATACATTATCTCCATGTACAACTTATTATACCCAAGCATACCCTTTGATATACCCTAAGGGTCTTAAGGAATAAGTCAAAGTATAACTCATCATACACAAGATACTATGATGATCTCAAGTCCAAGGATCACTTGTACTACTATCACTACAGAATTCCTATCGACAGCAAATAAAACTCCATTAGGTATTCCTTAGCGAGCCAACGCTCAAAGTGAACTTATTCTCTAATAAGCACCTACATACTTGCTTTAGTGTTCCACACAAATGATCATGAGATCAATCATCCTCATCCAACGAGCAAGCAACGTATGTACTAATCTATCCGGATTCACTAATCCCCAATTTAGTAATCCAATGATTGGGAACTATTTTAGTTTTAAGCTTTCTAAGAATTTAGATCTCATTAGAATGATCATCATCATTATTCTCTAAAGCATTGCTTAAAACTATGGGTTTATCACATATTATAAAACAAAGATCATGTAGATAATTAAAAGCCTTTAATAAATTAATACTTTTTATTAATAAATGAATAAGATTGTTACAAAGTATATGCTTTATCATCAAACATGATTGGCTTGTGTGCATACTACTTTCAATCTCCCACTTGCACTAAAGCCAATCGTCATGGTATCTCATACTCTTCTTCTCTAAGTGACGATTATCCCGCCGTTGGATAAGCTTTTAGTTAATGGATATGTAATGTTGTTCATGAGAGTCCACTATCTCTATAGTGATTTCCCATCTTCAATGATTCTTATAATCAAATGAAAGTGCCACAACACATGTTTAGATCCAAGATGAGACTTAGAACTATTCCTAGTTTCAGAATGAACTTTTAATCCAAACAATCAACTTGCAGCCTTCATTTATAGCTATATACTTTGTCTTTATCACTAAACCAAAGAACTCTTTGTCGCTTTGGAACCTTTCCAATTCATCGCACCATCGCTCAAGGTAACACTTTTACCTTAAAGTGGATTTTTCATCTTGGTCTCGTCTCGAAAAACTTGAGTCCGTTAAGCCCTCTAGTTTTAATTTAGACCCACCTATGAATATGATCACATCCTTAGTGCTTGCTAAGAACTTTAAGATGTTTTTCACCGACTATAGTGATCTTCTCCATAATACGACCGATCAACATCGTGTCTCGACATTTCATTGCATACATGATTGTCACTCATGCGATCTCTCTTTTTGGAGTCTATGGGGACTATTAAGAGAGATACACTCCATAGCTCATCGACATGAGACATCTCTCGAGTTTGCCATGCTAAACGACTTTAGCATCAAATGAATATACGTTCCTCGGGTTAAGTCGAGCATCCTCTTAAATCTATCTATATAGATTTATATCCCCAATTAAGATACTCTTCCAAATCATTCATGGAGGAATGTTTAGACAACTTTATCTTTATCGATTGTAGCATTAGTATGTCATTCCTCATCCGTAGTATATCAACATATAATATTAGGAATGTCACGACGCTCCCAATCGACCCTTTTGTACACACTTGAAGTCTTACCTCATCGAATGTAACTCGATCATCATCTTTATGATGTGTACTTCTCATCATCATCATCCATGATGAATCCATACCTCCTAGGTATCTTTTGGTACTATTCCGCATTTACGATCTTATTGTGGTACAATAGTCTATCTACAAAGTTCCTCTTATTCGACTTATAGTATTTTGTGGTTCTTGAACTCTTCAAGATCTATTATCCTCCCACTAGCCCCTTTAATGATAAACACCTTTATCTTAGTAAGGCAGCCGTGTTTCAGCAACAAACACCTTTTGCTAAGTAGAATTATAGAACATATACCCTAAACTTACTTTTAGGATGTCCCACAAATATGTACATGTCAAATTTTGTCCCAAGCTTATCCTTTGAAACCTTTTCACATAAGTTGGACAACCCCTTATCTTAACATACTTAAGATTAGAATCCTCCCGTCCATAACTTTTATGGAGTCTTAAATGGATTTTGAGGTTACCTTTTCGTAGATATGTAGCCATTTCTAGGACATGATCCTGAAGGATAATCGAATGTTCAGAAAATCATTATGGATCGCACTCATGTCCAACAAGGTACGATTTTCCTTTTCGATACATCAATCAATTATCACGTATCGATGTGTCCATTATGAGAAAACCATTTGAGATGATCTAGAAACTTATCGCACAAGTATTTATTCCTCGATCTAATCAAAGAATCTTAATACATTGCCAATTTGTTTCACTTTCAATTCTTTGAACCTTTCAAATAATTCACACTTGTATTTCAGCAAATACACACATTCAACTCTTTGAATGATCATCTCCTTTTCTTATACTAGTTTGTTCAATTTGTAAAATATATTTTCACGTAAGTCAAGTATACAAAATTTATTAAGTAATATTTCCATTCTATACAAAACATTATTATTATAAATAGAACAACAATTGTTCTTAATTATAATACCAAAGATTTCATTGTCCAACAATAAAATGGAAATAATATTTTTAACAAGAATCGGAATACAATAACAACTTATCGACTTAATAGATTTGTCCGTAGGCATTGCTAAACTATAAGTTTCTATGGCTAATGTAGCAACCTTTGTTACATTTTCCACACATAGGATTACTTATATTTGTTTAGCTTTCTACTTTATTTGGTCCCTTCATAAATCTATATTTATGATAACCAAAGTCAGATCCAATACCCAAGTAGAACCTCGACTTTAAAGAAAAATTTATTTCAATCATGAACAAAATTTGTATTTGTAACCAAACTTCACTAAGCTTCTTTGGTTAGCCTCTCGCAAGATGCTTCTCGCAGCTTTTTTCCAAAGGTCCAAAGCTTATTGCAAAGGAAGCAAACTCCTTTGCTATCCGTATCGCTTTTGTTCTTATTATCCTTTGTTTTTGCCTTTCTATTTACCTTCTTTGAATCGTTCTTCTTTTCGTAAGATCCTTTGGCCTCTACCAAGAAGACTTGATCTTTCTTGGTTGGAAAGTGACTCTCAACATTTTTCAATATGTTAAGCAAATCAATCGAGGTCGATATCTAGCTTGTTTATATGAAAAATTCACAACAATTGTGAAAGGAGTCCGGAGTGAGTGCAAGATCAAATCTTCGCTCAACTCTCCATCCATGACAAAACTCGTTGTCCTAATTCGATCAATCAAATTGATTATGTTAAGAACTTTTGTCTGCAGATTATAGTGCCATGGCCATTCTAGATCGGAAGAGCTCCTTAGATATCGATATCTATCACCCCACTTTCCTCACCATCAACTACTTGATGTGCAAGGGAATATAGTAAGAGCATCCATAGTTTCATGTCGACGTCAAGCTCGTTATCATGGATGCGAGCATGATGCATCGAGCCAATCGCGGCATCATCTTGCCACTTTCTAAAAGTAGCAATGTCTTCCTCGAGAGGCATTGTTCGCAACCATTGCAGGATAGGCGACATGACATAAGATAGCTTTTTCAAATTATGAGAACTATTCTCAAATTCCTTAACCAATCCGCTTAATTCTTGGCCCCGATTAATTTAGCATCTAATATGCTTCGCAAATGATAGTAAATTTAGACATTGTAAAATTTGTAAATGAATTTGTAATTAACAACATTTTAACATACATTCTTTTATTAATTACCAAAATAAATTAGGTCTTGTTTTAAATTGGTATCTCCCACTATTTTCTTCAAACTATATTACCTCACTTATATAGTTCGGCAAAATCTAATTAAAGATTTGCTAGTGAGAATAAGGATCCCATTTCAAATGTATATAGCCTTGTGGTGACACAACAAACTATATATAAATAAATAGTAGACAACTTTTGTCAATTACATCAACTATGCAACTCCTCAGATTTTGCCTCTTAGATTATTTTGATCAAGTGGTGGCACATCCGAATCAAAATTATCCAAGTTAAGTCCCACCTAGCACTCCATATATTCAAAAAAAAAATATCATCCTTGTGGTGACACAACAAAACAATATTGTTCAATTTTCTTTATAAGCATCAAATGTGATAAATTAACATCTTAAATACTTAATACTTGCCTTGTGGTGACACAACAAACTCATATTAAATATTTAATACTCTATTAATTTTATCATGCTAGAAGGCTTACGCTCGATATTCCAAATATCTTTGAACGCTAGGACTTAATATAAAAAAATTGAGGGTTTGTTATTAATTTGTCTCATCTTGTTTAAGTAAGCGCATATATATATATATATAAAATACGCTATTATATTAATGAACATGCGAAGCATGTTTGCATAATATATAATATATATATATATAAGCATGCACATATAGAATACTATATTCTACCCGGATTGATTATGGACTTTTATTCTAGTTTCGTTCACTAGAGCCACCAAGTGAACCAAAAGGTCAAACCCCCAGGGTGCAAGAAATAATATTTAAATATAACTATTACATTTAAACCCTGCTCCATTACAAAACGGGTCTTCAAGCGCTCCTTCTTTTCGATCTCCAATTTTTCAAAATTAATTCTAACTATTCCTATTACAAAACTATTTAAAATAAATAGAAACCTTGATCGTTAAGCAAGGGAAGTACATAGGAGGAGATAGAATTTACATTAAGAAAAATTAGAGAAGACGAGGCACGCAATTCCCATTTAATAAAACCCATACATTCATGCATCCAACTAAAATAAAATCCAATCACATCGTCAATAGTCCATAATCAATCCCATTTATTATCATACACATCACCATACGCATCAATAAATAACATTCATCTCATGAATAATAAACATTTAATATATATATTGATATCATTTAATGGGCAAATTTAGTTAGTATAAAATCTATTTTTGAATCAAAATAAACTCCTTTATTTTAATCCAAATTTAAATCAAAATAAAACTATTTTATTTTAATTTATCCAATTTTGAATAAAATAAACTATTTTATTTTAATCAAAATCTTTAATCAAAATAAACTCCTTTATTTTAATTAATTATGGAATCCAATTCAAATATAAAAAAAAATCTTTAATTAAAATAAACTCTTTTATTTTAATTAATTATGGAATCCAATTCCATAAAAAAAAATATTAAAGGAAACACGGATATTCTTTCCTATTCACAAATAAACTCCTTTATTTTGAATAATATGAAATCTTATTTCATATCTAAATAAACTCCTTTATTTAAGGAAACATGGATTTTCTTTTCCTATTCACAAATAAACTCTTTTATTTTGAATAATATGAAATCTTATTTCATATCTAAATAAACTCCTTTATTTAAGGAAAAGATCAATTTCAACTCCAATTAGTTATCATGGAATCCAATTCCAACTCTAATTAGTTATCATGAAATTTAATTTTAAAATTAAAATAAACTTTATATTTTAATATTAAAATAAACCTTTTATTTTAAAATTAAAATTAAAATTTTATTTTAATTATAAAATTATTGAAAATAATATATATATATATATATATATTATATATATATATATAATATATATATATATATATTATATATATATATATATATACTAATCCGTATATGCCTTTTGATTTTATGATCAATGTATTTTATATATATATATATATATATATATATATATATATATATATATATATATATATATATATATAATGATTATATAATCATTAGATAATATTTAATCATTCTTGATTTAGCATTTAATTTTGCGTGCCAATCACGGCATACTTAATTTCCGTGTATTACCTATAATAAGTAATCATCACCAATATTCGCATGATCATATCTTGATTAAAAAATGTGATCTTTGCTTGATTTCCGTGACTATTTATTTTTTAAAAAAAATGTATATATCACAAAATTGTATTAATAATAAAGCAACAGAAATGATTATTAAAAAAAAAATGAGATTTATTCTTTTTTTTTTTTTTTTGTTTAATAAATTTTATACAATAAAATTATGCCCAATTAAATTGTTCTAAACACATATCAATCATATATATAAATTAAAACAATTAATAATTTGCATAAAGGTTTGGGCTCGATGCCATCGTTAGGTTTGTAATATTCATGAACGCAATCAAATTGCAAAATAAGTGCTAAGCGTGTAAAATCGTAGTTTAAAAATTTACAAACCATATAAACCCGGATCACCCTTTATGCATAATTATTAATTAAACGAAAAAGATAAAGAATAAAATCATACCTTGAAGATCGAAGCTTCCTCAGTACAAGTTCACCTCCAAATCTTTTTTTCGCTCAACTTGAATCCACCGGTTTGGTTCCTTCCTTCGATCAACGTTAGCCACCCAAATGTTTGGCCTCTCAGAGGTGATCCACCAAGGAAGAAGAAAATTCAAGAAGAAGGTGGGTTGGCTAAACCCTAGTTTTTCTATCTCTATAGAAAAAGGTGTACTCTCCCAACTATTGGAATTATTACGATATGTTGAAAAATCATCAACCCATCCCACCCATAATAAGACTCCTCTTATTTATAGATGTGGGCAACCCACCTTAACAATTAAGGAATTGAGTTTATTTAATTAATTAAATTCTTTTAATTAATTAAGCTCCCTAATCTTATTAGGGATAATTAATTAAACTCTTTAATTAATTTTCCTTCCTAATCCAATTAGAATAAATGAGAGTACTTATATTAAATTAATTCCTAAACTCTTTAGAAATTAAAATAATAATAATTGTAATAATATTAATAAGACTCTCTTATTAATTTATATTTAATATTTCTAAAATATTAAATAATAATATTAAGCTATTTAATTTATTCTATCACCATAGATTAAATTAAATATACTTAACATATTATTACGATTATGCCATTAACTTCTTAAATAATTATTCTTCCTTTTATGGTGTGACCCTTTAGGTTCTCCATATTAAACCGGTTGTGAATAAATCAATTAGAACAATTCTAATCTTATTTAAATAAATAAATTAAACAATTAATTTATTTAAATAAATAATATTTATTCTACAATAGGATAAGCCTCCTAATGATCAACGCACTTTCCAGATAATATAGATTTCAACATTAATCATTAAAAGAACCTTTCGAGTAAATAGTTACCAGATAATTCAATCCTTCCACCATACAATGTCCCAATTAAATATAAGACATGGAATTACATCACAAGTCTTATTTTATTTAATTATATGTATTTCGACTCTTAAATGCATTAACTCCAAATAATGCAAATTAGAAACTCCTTTCTAATTTCATTCGCTTCGCCAAGGACTACTGGGTTGTCATTTATCGAATCACATAGACATTTCTCTTCTTTTATTAGAAGTGGTAGATTCTTTATCGATCATACATTATCTCCATGCATACAACTTATTATACCCAAGCATACCTTTGATATACCCTAAGGGTCTTAAGGAATAAGTCAAAGTATAACTCATCATACACAAGATACTATGATGATCTCAAGTCCAAGGATCACTTCAGACTACTATCACTACAGAATTCCTATCGACAGCAAATAAAACTCCATTAGGTATTCCTTAGCTTAGCCAATGCTCGTTGAACTTATTCTCTAATAAGCACCTACATACTTGCTTTAGTGTTCCACACAAATGATCATGAGATCAATCATCCTCATCCAATGAGCAAGCAACGATGTACCAATCTATCCGGATTCACTAATCCCCAATTTAGTAATCCAATGATTGGGAACTATTTTAGTTTTAAGCTTTCTAAGAATTTAGATCTCATTAGAATGATCATCATCATTATTCTAAAAGCATTGCTTAAAACTATGGGTTTATCACATATTATAAAACAAAGATCATGTAGATAATTAAAAGCCTTTAATAAATTAATACTTTTTATTAATAAATGAATAAGATTGTTATAAAGTATATGCTTTATCATCAAACATGATTGGCTTGTGTGCATACTACTTTCATTATTTAAGCGTAAACAATTAAGATAAATTGTTTATAAATTTAGAATGATTAAAATATTGTTATTATAGATAATGATATTAGATTATGAGATTATTAAGTGATTGATAACATGGGGATATATTCTTGAATCTCGGATAAATTATATTATAAATGTTTAATATTTATCCTTTATCTTATTTGATTGATTCTTTATATCATTATCCTCATGCTTATATTATGTTGAAAGTCATCTGTGGCCTGTGGTGCATAGATGGACTTGGTATGATTATGACCAGGGATTGTTGGTATAATCATAACCGTAATTGAAAACACAATTATCTTTGGCAGTAGTGCATGGATAATTTGTGGTCGTGATACTAATGAATACACAATTATCTTTGGTCAGAAAGTGCATGGATAATTTATGGTCGTGGATACTAATGAATACACAATTATCTTTGGTAGTAGTGCATGGATAATTTGTGGTGATGATACTAATGAATACACGATTATCTTTGGCCATAAAGTGCATGGATAATTTGTGGTTGTGATACTAATGAATACACGATTATCTTTGGTAGTAGTGCATGGATAATTTGTGGTCGTGATACTAATGAATACACAATTATCTTTAGTCATGTAGGTATGGATAATTTGTGGTCATGATACTAATGAATACACAATTATCTTTGGCAGTAGTGCATGGATAATTTGTGGTCGTGATACTAATGAATACACGATTATCTTTGGCCGTAGTGCATGGATAATTTGTGGTCGTGATACTAATGAATACACGATTATCTTTGGTCGTAGTGCATGGATAATTTGTGGTCGGATACTAATGAATACACGATTATCTTTCGTCAGTAGTGCATGGATAATTCGTGGTCGTGATACTAATGAATATCCTTGGCACGTAGATGTGATGGGGATGATTCGATGATGTGGATTAATTATTGGTGAGTCTTAGCAATGAAATATTAATTCATGGATGTGGTAAAAAGTCATCTTTGGCCGTAGTATACATTGATGGACTTGGTATGATTATGACGGGGATTATTCGGTATAATAATCACGTATCAGATTAAAAACACGAATATCCCCGGCCAAGAAGGTGCATGGATAATTCGTGGTCGTGATACTATTAAAGTGAGTCTCGGCATTATTGGTTTTGATTTGTATACCTTTGGCTGTGGTGCAAAGATGAATTGTTAATGAATATCTTTGGTAGGATTGCGAAGATGAATTTAATATTTTTAACGATAAAGGTATTCAAGGTATCCTCATCTCTTTATCATACAGTGCACGTACCTAATTTCGAGGAGAAATTCCATAAGGAGGGAGATTGTAAGACCCCAGATTTTATCAATAAAGATTTAAATTTTGTCAAAATAATTTTAATATTATGGTGTGAATTTGAGATAATATTATAGTTGTGGGTAGTATTTATAAATTTTGCAAAGTATGCAAGTGGTTATATTATATTCGATTGGTGGGGGAATATTCGGTTTAGCAGGAATATTCAGATAACTACTCATTCATTGGTGGACCCCACAATGTAAATTATTGCCGGATTGAGAAAACGACAAAATATTTTATTGAAATAACGACGGAAGTTTTACCGTTGATCTTGTTGAACTACTCGGTAGTAAAAAAAACAAGAATAATGTGTGGTTGCAGAAAGACACTCAGGTATTGATTATTGATACTTATGTGAGAAGTCACTCGGTTTGATTCCATTATTGTCGATTAATAATATGAATTATTATAGCGATAATGACGTTTTGTTTTATTCAGTATTATTAACGTAATAAAAGCGTAAAACATCTTTATATAAAATAGAATACTTTATTAAAGTTATTCTATAAAATAATATATTATATTTTATTATGCATAGTGTTGCATAGTGTTTTTGCATAGTGTTGCATAGTGTTTGTATAGTAAAATGTTTTTATATAAATAGAATATATGATATTTTATTTAAAAGATTTTGCTTTTAAATATGGACCGTCAGATTAAAGTAAATCAATCTAATTGCTCATGGATTAATTACTATGCATTCTATTTTCCTATAAATAGAAGCTCATTCCTTCATTATTTTTCTTACTGAATTCATTGAAACTCTAGAGAGAGAAATTATGAGAGAAGCTATAGAGAAAAATCTATAGAGAGAAAGAAGAAGAGTATTTTGGTACTTCACTACTTTGATATCCAAAGTGTCTTTTACGGTGAAGGATATTATTTGTTGTATCCGTAAGGGGTATTATTCTCTTATTCATGAAGAGAACTTACATTATTCCATTCATTATTATTTTGTTGGAATAACTTTTGTAAAAGTGGCATACCCTATACATAACTTTGTATACGCCAGCATACCCTATACTTGGTGAAATCCTTATATTATTCCATTCTTATTTATTACATTTGGAATAACTTTGTGTACGTGGAATCCCCCTATACTTGGTGATCTTCTTACATTATTCCATTCTTTATTATTCATTTGGAATATCACGTCATGTGTGTTTTACACCGGACTGGTTCCATTGTTTATTATTCGCATTTATTATTACATTGGAATATCCATGTCTGTGTGTTTTACACGGGACCTGGTTCCATTGTTTATTATTCAAGCATTTATTATTACATTGGATCATCCGCTTGATTGTGAATTTCACCCGACCGGTTCCGTTATTATTATTCTCATTGAATAACTTTGTCTATGCGCAAGTACCGCATGCATGGTGATTTCTTTTGTTATTCCATTCTTTATTATACCCAATTGGTTAAAACTTTGACTTTATACTCCATGAAATTAGTAGAATATCCTTGATATTTGCTTCATCCAAAGATCTTTCATGGAAATATTCTTCCGATCATTCTTGAATTTTTACTCTATAAAACAAAGATCTTGTTGACAATTTGGGACGTTACTAATTCCTAGATAAAATAATTCTTGAACTTGTTTTATTGAATTATTATGTCATTGTCATCATCCTCACGATATATTATGTTATCTTTGGCTTACGTGCATAGATGAATTTAGTATGATTATGACACGGGGATCATTCGGTATAATCATGGCTTGTTATAAATGATGTGATAAAAGTCCTCGGTGGCACTCGTAATGCGATGATGGATAGTTTTGGTATGATTATGACGAGGGGTGATTCGGTATAGTCACGACCATTGATAATTTGATGAAAATCCTTGATCGTGGGTACGAGGATGATTAGATGTGGTGGTTTATTTATTTGTTGAGTCTCGCCGATAAAAAATTGATGAAAACCTTTAAAACCTAAAAGATAGTAGATTTTATTCTCTACTTGACTCTTTTAATGGATTGTGATATTCACGCAGATTAAACTGGTTGTCTATTGTATTTTATCGAGTTTAACACTTGTTGAAGGCTAATGATAATTTATTCGCATTATCTTAGTCATAATATTTCTTCTTATGGGCTAGTTGAGCTCACCCTTTCTTTCTTTGTTCTCTTGAAATGAGAACATAAATTTGGACGAGCTCGTGGGAAGCGGAGTAATGATCCGAGAGGATAGCATTAGTAGTCCTCACTATTACGTGAAATAGTGTGATAATAGTTGTAATGAGGACTCCTTTTGAGTTTGTATAATATCTAGTAGACAATATTTGTATTCAAACTCACGCTTTATGTCGTATTGCATACACGTGATTAGGTTAGTAAGTTGTATTTGAATTTATGTACCATGTAAGTGGCGACCCAAGATGGGTGACGTACACCTAATTTTGGGGGCGTTACACAGTGTAAGGGGACTAAGAAGCTTGGGATTGATGCCATATAATCTAGCTTGTCACAGCACAACGATCTCATGTCTTTCATTATATAGATGTACGTACATGACCTATTTATCGAATAGTAATTATGTTTTATTTTCCTTTTTTAGGCAGAAAACATCATAACGCTCTATGATGTCTCCAACACCTAGCGTGTTTCTTTGCTCTTAAAAGTACATGGTTCTATTATATTATAGTTAATATCATTGTCAATTACCAACTTTTATTACAACTTTGCAATAAAAATGCTAATATGTTTTTTCTCTCTTAAATAGGAACAGAAAACTCATGAATCTTGAAAGTGTTGAATCTTTCAAGGTATGTCCAATGAACTATGTGGTCTTTTTGTTCTGTTACATCTTACTAGATTAATTGGTATTAGATTATGTAAAGTACTCTTTGTATATATATTATTTTAGTATGTAGATCATACTCATGTATATCTTCACGTATTCTAGGCAATATTCTAGGTTACAATACGGAAGATATACATGAAAATGATCTACATACTAATATATATATATATATATATATATATATATATATATATATATATACAAAGATTACTTTACATAATCTAATAATTGACATTTTAGTCTCCATATATCGTTTAATTTGTGGCATTTGATGTTCTATTCCTTACACTCAAGTCTATTGTGTGCAGTGTTGCTTGAAAACCTGCATTAGGAGAGTGGAAAGATAGGGCTCAACTTTGTGACATGTTACATCTACCAAAGACGTTCCGTAATTTTTCTACATCAAGTTTACTTTTTCTCATTTTCTTTCAATTTTCCTTAGGTTTTTGTGTCATTTTTAACATGTTAATTAGAATCGCGATGGTTGTCATTTAACAACTATGAATCAATTGAGGTATTTCTTGATACCTATATTTTGTCTTTATCCTTTATTAATCTCTTTCTTTCGCCAATTTCATCTTTACTTATTCCTCATCCGATTGAAATTGAATTTTGGGCGTTTTAACATGAACTTTACAGCCCAACCTTGCTTTTACGGAAGAAAATGATGATGAAGTGTATATAAAATGACACTTTATTCCTTTTAGTTCATTGTTATTCTTTCGGTTTTCTTATGTTAGTTAATAAATTTTGTAGGTACTATGGTTCTTAGAAGACCAAGATCTGATAACAAATTTTGTAATTATTATGACTCAAGTATTATCTATTTATATGTGAAGTATTGATTTTATTAGCTCTTTATGCATTAGATTATCAATTCGTTTGAAACAAGTATGCCAATATTTATATTTACTTGAAAAATAAATTTAATATTTCTTATAGAGATTAATAATAATAATAATAAATATGAAATCACTAATTTGAAAATCAATTATAATTTTCAATGAATTTTGATTATTTAGCAATTAATTTTTATTTACAAATTTATAATTTTGAATGATTTTTTTCTCACTAAATTGAAGAAAGATTCTCAATTAATAATTAGTGAAGGAAAATATTCTCATTTAATAAATTTGTTCTTCACAATATATTATTTGTGAGGAATAAAGTTATTCAATAATTTTAAATAATCCTTCTTAAAATATTATTTGTCAAGGAAACGAATCTTTTACTAAATAACAATATTCCATTACCAAATATAATTTGTGAATAAAAAGTTATTCACAATATATCCTTCAGAAAAAACATTTAATTACTACTTAGCGAAGGATACCCAATTGCGATGAGGTCTTATGCGAGCAATCGTGTGAAGGAAATATTTCTTCACAATAAATCTCTTGTGAGTGATATATTATATATATCTTATGAAGGATTTGTCCTTCACTAGATGTCATTTTTGGTGTAGTGCCTCATCATTCTCTTCAATTCAATGAGCTGTACATCAAACCCATCAAGCAAAATAAATATTTTTAGTCTTTCATAAATGTTTTGAAGAGAGAGAATGAGGTTGCAGATTTGATGACTAAGGTTGAAGAGACTGTTGGAGATAATTTTTCTAGTAGGACTCACCTATTTGAGTATCCCAAAGTGGTTGAAGAGGCTGTTGAAGATGCTTTTTTAAATGTTCAAATTTAAAATTATTGAATCTAAGGCCTAAAAGTTGCCACCTCATTTAAAAGTTACTTACCTAACTCTAACCATCTCATTTAAAAGCCACTAACCTAAATCTAGCCACCTTTTATTTAAAAGTCACTAACCTAACTCTAGCCATTAATTTAATATAAAACTAATACATTATTATTATTATTATTATTATTATTATAATTATTATTATTAGCACTTTGTTATGTCCCTCATTTTTTTAATAATTATTTTTATTATTATTATTATTATTATTATTATTATTATTTGTGTTATATTTTTCTTCTTTTTTTGGTGCAAAAGTTATGTACCTATTTTGTCTAAATATTTATTGAGTGGAGTTTTGTGATGATCACTTTGTCATGTTAAGGTTATGAATGACAAAAAATGAGAATAATAAAATAGAAATTATAACTGTAATTTACTCAAATTTTTTTACTTGACTACATGTAATCCTAACTTACACGTAACAACCTACAATTTTGAGTTAAACTACATATAAAATAATATTAATTTTTTTCTATTCATTAATTAAATGACTAGTAAAAATTAATTTTCTTTTAAGTTATTTCAGATATATTAAGATTTTTTAAAAAATATTTTAAAATCCATGTAATTTTTAATAGAATAAAAACATTTAAAGAACGTGTAAATTTATGTATATAGCATAATTTTTTGTCCTTCATAACCTTAACATGATAAAATACTCATCACAAAGAACCACTCAATAAATATTTAAACAAAATATGTACATAACTTTCGCACCAAAAAAAGAAAAAAAATAGAATACAAAATAATAATAATAAAAAAATAATTATTAAAAAAATAGCGGACATAACAAAGTGCTCATAATAATAATAATAATAATAATAATAATAATAATAATAATAATAATAATATATTAGTGTTATATTAAATTAGTGGATAAAGTTAAGTTTGTGTCGTTTAATTGAAGTAACTAGAGTTAGATTAATTAGTGACTTTTAAATGAGTTGGTTAGAGTTATGTTAATGGCTTTTAAATAAAGTGACAGCTTCTAAACCTTAGATTCAATAATTTTAAATCTGAACTTTTAAATGCAGACTCGGATCCTGATCTTATTTAAGTATAATATTATACTCATTTTATTTTATTATGTTTGCATATTTAATGCCCATGGTGTATATTAACCGTTACTAACACTCAATGTAATATTAATTTAATTTTTTTATCTAATTTTATATTCAATATGTATGTAACTACCCATTACTGTGACGCCCCCAAAACAGGTATACATCACCCATCTTGAGTCGCCAAATACATGGTACAAAATTTAAATACAACTTAATAATACAACTGTCGTGTAAAATACGACAAAACATAAATTGATAGTTTTAATACGAATATTGTCTTCTAGACAGTATTCAAACTCAAAGGGAGTCCTCAATACATTTATTATCACACTATTTCATAGAATAGTGAGGACTACTAATGCTATCATCTAGACCGTCACTCCGTTTCCTAACTAGTCCCGGCTACGTTCTCATTTCTGAAGAGAACAATGAAAAAAAAGGGTGAGCTCAACTAGCCCGATAAGAAATATTATGACTAAAGATATCGCAAAATAAATTATCGTTAGCCTTCGTGATGTTAACCGATAAAATATAACAAACATCAAGTTTAACTACAGTGAACAAGCAATCCATTAGAAGAGTCAAGTAAAGAATAAAATCTACTATCTTTTATGATTTAAAAGGTTTTTCATCATTTTATCATTTGAGACTCAACTTAATAAATAATCCACATCATCACTACTTTACCAAGGATATTCATTAGTATCACGACCACAAATTATCCATGCACTACGGCCAAGGATATTCGTGTTTTCATCAATTGTCATGATCATGCCAACAACTCGTCCATCAATGCACTACAGCCGATGAGGACTTTTACCACATCATTTGTAACATTACGGACATGATTATAGAGCTCAACTAACCCAGTAAGAAATATTATGACTAAGATACTGCAGAATAAATTATCGTTAGCCTTCAACAGTGTTAAACTGATAAAATATAACAAACATCAAGTTTAAGCTGCGGTGAACAAGCAATCCATTAGAAGAGTCAAGTAAAGAATAAAATCTACTATCTTTTATGATTTAAAAGGTTTTCATCACTTTTATCATTGAGACTCAACTTAATAAATAATCCACATCATCCCCCGCAGACTACGCCCAAGGATATTCATTAGTATCCGACCACAAATTATCCATGCACTACGGGCCGAGGATATTCGTGTTTTCATCAATGGTCATGATCATGCCAACAAGCGTCCATCAATGCACTACGGGCCAATGAGGACTTTTACCACATCATTTGTAACATTACGGCCATGATTATACCGAATAATCCACGGTCATAATCATACCAAGTCCATCTATGCACTCACTGAGGCCACGGATGACTTTCAACATAATATAAACATGAGGATGATGACAATGATATAAGAATTCAATAAAACAAGTTCAAGGATAAATTTTAAAGATTTATAATTTAATTTATCCGTAAATCAATAACGCCCAAATTGTCAACATGATCTTGCTTTGTGGAGTAAAATTTAAGAATAATATTGTACAAAAATAATTTGGACCGATAATGAATCAATTTTATCATGAATAGTACTCAAGGTGAATAGTACTCGAGTGAATAATATCCCGTGAATAGTAATTCAGGAATAGTAACCCCTTGAATAGTATTCCAGCATGAAAAAAATTAAAACTTATCAAAAATGTTCAGAATAATATTTTCATGAAAAGATACTGGATGAAGCGCAAATATCGAGGATATTCTACTAATTACATGGAGTATAGAAGCCAAAACTCTAACAAAAGCGAGTATAGAATTGAAATCAAAAGCGAAATAATATTACTTACATATTACGTAGTATTGAAGAAAATATTATTTCAAGCGAATATTGAACAAAAATAACATCCCTTACCTTGAAAAGAAGAGTATTCCATTTGGTATAGTGGGAATATTCTTGAAGAAAACTTTCACTATTTTTTACGCTCAAAGCTTTCTAAAACTCGAAAAGAAATACGCTCAATATTATAGAAGAAGAATTCTCGATTACGGTGTGATTTTCCATTCTAACTAAGCATCCTATTTATAGGAGAATGGAAAAGATACTATCTGATAAAATATTATAATAAAACGAATTTTTTTAAATATAATATATATATATATATATATACATGTGAAGGAAAAAAAAAATATCACGGGTGAAAACCCCGTGAACCCATCTTATTTTCTTACGGCAAATTTTCAACCTACCTATATATAATAATGAAATAGAAACTCATTCCGTGACCAACTTTTCCATCTCGACAAAGTTTTGCATAATTGTATATATATATATATATATATATATATATATATATATATATATATATACCATTATTAACATCTTATACATATACACACCATTCCCACGGATTGCATTCTCTCGCTTAATTCAATTTTTTTTCCCACACATGGGCCCCACCTTTATTATATTAAATAATTTTCTACGATTATTTTGAAAAAATGGGTAAATGGGAATCCAAATAATAAGCAAAATTTACAACAACCACTTCATATAAAAATCACGTCAATATTTTTAACAACATTTATCATCATTATTATAATTAGCAATATTTAACAACCGTGTCGTTCCTAGAAAGAGGGGCTTTCAATAAGGATTTCTCCTTATTGGCGATGCAATTAACTTACCAAACCTCTCCCGGATGAGAACTTCTAGACATTGTCAATATTGCAAAAATAATATTAATAACTCTATCATCTCAATTATTGATTTAATAATATATAAAATATCGACAATACTTGAATCAAAGAAGCGTGAGATACTATCGGCAATTAATGTAGTAGCAATAATTGAACAAAAGCGAGTGACTTCTCACGTAAGCATCAATCACAGGTACTGTGTGCTACTATGCCACCACGCGCGTATTAGTGTACTTCTAACTCAATAATGTGGTTCGGGTCTTCCACATATTTACGTAACATGGATATGTGAAAATGTTATGAACACGAGATATACTTGGCGGTAATGTGAGTCTATAGGCCCGCGATTACTACTCGATCGAGGATTAAAATGGGCCAATGAATCGTGGATTGAGCTTTCCTCTCTTTCCAAATCTCGTAACTCCTTTCCATGGAGCAACACGTAACAACGCATGATCTCAATATCGAATTCCACGTCCTTTCGATGAAGATCAAGATAACTCTTTTGTCGATCTTGTGAGGTTTTTATCGTTTGTCGGATCGTTTGAATATTTTCCGTAGTCATACGTACTAACTCTGGTCCCAACAACGTTGCTTCACCCACCTCATCCCAAAGATTTGGAGAATGACACTTTCTTCCATACAGCGCCTCAAATGGAGCCATGCCAATACTTGCTTGATAAGCATTGTTGTTGTAGGAAAACTCCACCAATGGCAAGAACTTGTCCCAACTTCCTTGAAGTCAAGGACACGAGTCTTAATAGATCTTCAAGAGTTTAAATAGTCCTCTCTCGACTACCCATCCGATACGAGGATGATATATGCCGAAGCTAAATTGTAAATTCGTGCCCATAGCTTTTCGCAAACTAACCCAAAATCTTGAAGTGAATCTTGGGTCTCGATCAGAAACTATAGATACTGGCATACCATGCAATCTTACAATCTCATTTATGTACATACGAGCAAGACGTTCAAGTGTATAAGTTTCTCGTATAGGTAAGAAGTGAGCAGACTTGGTCAATCTATCAACAATAACCCAAATTGCATCTATGCCTTGAGAAATCTTGGAAAGACCAGTAACGAAATCCATGGTAATGTGGTCCCACTTCCATTCTGGAATTTTAAGCGGTTACAATGGACCTTTTGGTACTTGATGCTCCGCCTTGACTCATTGACAAGTTAAACACCTTGAGATAAACTCTACTATCTCTCTCTTCATATTGCTCCACCAAAATGTATGTCAAAGATCATGATACATTTTGGTACTCCCAGGATGGATTGTAAACGGTGTGTTGTGCGCCTCCATCATGATTTTATACTTTAAATCAGGGTCGTTAGGAACACAAAGTCTAGAGTTGACTCGAAGTATTCCTTCTTCATCGATTCTTGCTTCCGATATAGCACCTTCTTGCACTTTCTTCCTTATACGCATCAGCTCCAGGTCTGTAGCTTGAGCAGCTTTAACTTGATTGATTAAAGTCGGTTCTACTCGTATATTTGCCATCATCACATGGGTCCCTGGAGTCTTTAACTCTATCTCTATCCTTTGCAAGTCATACAAAATGGGCCTTTGCATTGACAATATCCCACTTGTACAAGCATAGGATCTTCTACTCAATGCGTCAGCTACCACGTTCGCTTTTCCAAGATGGTATTAGATGGTATGATCATAATCTTTCAACAGTTCACGCCAATGTCGTTGTCACATGTTGAGTTCCTTTTGTGTGATGAAATATTTGAGGCTTTTATGATCCGTAAAGATCTTCACTTTCTCCCCATACAAGTAATGCCTCCAAATTTTAAGTGCGAAGACAACAGTTGCCAACTCTAGATCATGAGTAGGATAATTCCTCTCATATTCTTTGAGTTGTCGTGAGGCATAGGCTATGATTTTCCCATGTTGCATGAGAACACATCCTAACCTTTTGCCCGAAGCATCACTCTAGATGACAAATCCCTCCGAGCTAGATGGTATTGTCAGAACAGGTGCTGAAATGAGTCACTTCTTGAGTTCTTGAAAACTCTTCTCACATTATTTTCTCCAACCAAACTTTGTATCTTTTCGAGTTAGCAGAGTTAATGGAGTAGCAATTCGAGAAAACCCTCTACGAATCTCCGATAATAACCAGCTAAGCCGAGAAAACTACGTACTTTGGTCACTGATTTAGGTTGCTCCCAGCTTTGAATAGCTTCAATCTTTGCCGGGTCAATAGATATTCCATGACTTGATACTACGTGCCCCATGAATGCTACTTCCTCAAGCCAGAACTCGCATTTCTTCAACTTGGCATAAAGCTTGTTTTCATGAAGCTTTTAGAGTATCAGCCTTAAGTGTTGCTCATGATATTCACGGCTTTTGGAATATATGAGGATGTCATCAATAAAGACGACCACAAAGTGATCCAAATATTCTTTGAATACTCAGTTCATCATATCCATGAAGGCAGCAGGAGCATTAGTCAATCCAAAAGACATGACTAGGAATTCATAATGCCTGTACCGAGTTTTGAAAGCCGTCTTTGGAATGTCCTCGGTTTTAATCTTCAATTGGTGATATCTGGAACGAAGATCAATCTTTGAAAAGAATTTGGTGCCTTGCAACTGGTCAAATAGGTCATCAATTCGTGGTAATGGGTATCTATTTTTGATGGTGACATGGTTCAACTCTCAATAATCAATACAAAGTCGCATACTCCCATCTTTCTTCTTCACGAATAGAACAGGAGCACCCCTAGGGTCATACTAGGATGAATGAAACCGATGTCTAACAATTCCTGCGGTTGGGTCTTTAACTCTCGAAGTTCAATTGGAGCCATTCGATATGGGGCTTTGGAAATGGGTTTTGTACCAGGTTCAAGGTTGATACAAAATTCAATTTCACGCTCTAGGGGTAGGCCAGGAAGCTCTTCAGGGAATACGTCAAGAAATTTATTAACAATTGAAATATCATTCAAAACTAACGTATTTTTGTTTAAATCCGTGACATGAGCTAAGAAAGTTTGACATCCGTTTTTCAATAAATGAATAGCTTTATGGATTGAGATGACAGTGATTGATTTTAATGGCTTGGTTGCTTGAATTCGCATAATAGGTTGGTTAGGAATATGAAAGCTAACAATCTTACGAAAACAATCAATTTTTGCATGATGAGTAGTTAACCAATCTATCCCGAAAATCACATCAAATACAAGTATTTTCAAAGAGATAAGATCAATAGGTAATGTGAGGGTACCGATTTGAACCAAACAAGACTTATAAACAGTGGATGTAATGAAGGTTTCTCCCAACGGAGTTTCAATGAGATAAGTCAAAGTCTAATTTCTCCGAGTCAAATTTAAGCGTTGAGCTCACGTATGAGAAATAAAAGAATGGGTAGAAATGGTATCAAATAAGGTATAGACTTCATTAGTGTTTATGATAAGCTTACCCGTGATGACCTCGTTCGGGTTCTTTGCTTTCTAGGAGGTCACAACAAACGCTCTCCCTTGAACTACCGGCTTTGACTTTTCTAGAACGGCCTTTGGTGCCTCCATCCCAGCTGGACTTGTCTTCGGTGCACTACAAAATTGGGCTAGGTGACATTTTCTTCCACAATTATAACAAGCTTTGGACTTCATCGTGCAATTTGAACTGATATGTCCCTCCCCTCCGCATTTGAAGCATATGATAGGTGGTCGTTCTCCTTCCTTAACAACGAAAGTCTTTGATCGTCGATCTTTCCATCATTGTTGAATCTCCTCTTCTTGAAATGTCCATTCTTATTTTTTTTGCCATGATTACCACTGAAGTGGTTACCATTTCTGGCATGTTGATTCCCTCCACGCTTGTTGACATCTCTTCGATGACTGCTATCACTGGTATTATCATTTTGTCGGCTGCTCTCTCTTGGTTGGGTTGAGTCATTATCGCGCTCTAATAACTGAGCCATATTAACAACATCTGAATACAAGCAAAGTTTGTGAGAAATGAGGTATTGACGTATCTCGGGTTTCAAACCTCTTAGAAACATCCGCGTAATTCTCTCGTCATTATCAACTAAGTGGGACGCAAACCGGAATAACTCGGCAAACTTGGCTTCGTACTGCGACACGGTCATGTTTTTTTACTCCAATTTAATGAACTCTACCTCTTTCATGTGATAAATACTTTCGGGAAAGTACTTGTCGTTGAACAGTTCTTGGAACTTCTCCCAAGACATCTTCGGTCTGCGGCGGAGTTGAGTACTCTTTCTGATTCCCACGATGAATCTCTGCTGCTCGCCGCAACATGAAGGTGGAAAAGGGAACCTTTTGCTCCTCGGAGCATCCCAAGACATCAAATATCTTGTTAATCTGCTTTATCCATGTCTCTGCTTTAAGTTGTTTTGGCTCTCCAAGAAACTACAGTGGTCCCAGCTCCTTGAACTGTTTGGCGGTGACCGTGTGAGAGTTGCCAGTGTTTCCACCTATATTTTGGACAGAAGCTGCTCTCGCCTGATGTTGCATGAATTGCATAAAGCCTCTGAACATTCCATTGTTCATCATTTGGTCAGTGTTGTCGTTTGCATGAGGATTGTCGCCTTCCTGATGCACATTATCCTGATTATTGATCTGTGGAGACTCAACGGTCTCCTGTGTTCCATTGCTATTCTCAACATTCTCGGATGTCATTTTCAAATACTTCCACAAAATAAGGGTTAATTGACATGCCACATATTATCCCTATACTCTGACCGACTAATTAAATACCAAATAAACTTAGGCAGGTCATACTAGCGAAGGAATTCTCTGTCTCTCCCCTCCTAGTTCTTGTGTGGCGCTTCCCAAAATTAGGTATACATCACCCATCTTGGGTCGCCACTTACATAGTGCTGAATTTAAATACAACTTACTAACATAAATCATCGTGTGCAATACGACATAAAGCTGTGAGTTTAAATACAAATATCGCTTCACAAGATATTATACAAACTCAAAAGGAGTCCTCATTACAATTATTATCACACTATTTCACGAATAGTGAGGACTACTAATGCTATCTTCGGGACCATCACTTTCGTTTCCAGACTCGTCCCGACTATATTCTCATTTCTGAAGAGAATACGGTGAAAGAAAGGGTGAGCTCAACTAGCCCAAAGAAGAAATATTATGACTAAGATAATGCAGAATAAATTATCAATAGTCTTCTACAATGTTAAATTGATAAAATACAATAGACAACCAGTTTAACTGCAGCGAAATATGCAATCCATTAAAAGAGTCAAGTAGAAAATAAAGTCTACTATCTTTTAGGTTTTAAAAGGTTTTTCATCATCATTATAATTTGAGACTCAAATTTTAATAAATATTCCACATCATCGAATCACCCCTGCACTACGGCCAAGAATATTCTTTAGTATCATGACCACAATTATTCATGCACTACGGGCCAAGAATATTTGTGTATTCATTAATGGTCATGATCATGCCAACAATCATCCATCAATGCACTACTGACTAACGAGGATTTTTACCACATCATTTGTAACATTACGGCCATGATTACAATCAGAATAGTCTCGGTCATAATCATACCAAGTCCATCTATGCTTTCTGAGGCCACGAGATGACTTTAAAAATATAAACATGAGGATGATGACAATGATATAAGAATTCAATAAAACAAGTTCAAGAATTATTTTATCCAGAATTATTAACGTCAAATTATCAATATGATCTTTGTTTTGTAGAGTAAAAATTCAAGAATGATCGAAGAATATATTTTCATGAAAAGATCTTTAGATGAAACGCATGAAATATCAAGGATATTCCACTAATTTCATGGAGTATAGAAGTCAAAGTTTTAACCAACTGGGTATAATAAAGAATGGAATAACAAAAGAAATCACCATGCATGCGATAGACCGCATGCATGACGGAGTTATTCAACGAGAATAATAAATAACGGAACCGGAGTCGAGGTGAAATTCACACCAAGCGAGGATGTTCCAACAGAATAATAAAAGATGGAACGGATAAGGTGTAAAATTCACACCGATAGGATATTCCAAGAATAATAAAGATGGAACTGAATCGGTGTAAAACACACATAGGATATTCCAAATGAATAATAAAAGACGGAACCCGGTCCGTGCAAAAACACACGCATGAGGATGTTCCAACAGAATAATAAAGAGCGAACCCAGTCCTGTAAAAACACATGCATGCAGGATGTTCCATAATAAAGAACGGAAGAATAATAAAAGAGATGTTCAAATGTAATAATAGAAGAATGTCATCAAGTATAGGGTAAACCACGTATGAAAAGTTATTCCAACGTAATAATAAGCAATGGAATAACAACAGTTCTCTTCATGAATAAGAAAGAATAACACCCCTTACATTTGGTAGGAGATTGAATATGCGCGATTAGCGGTGTAGTAACAAAATACTCTTCTTCTTTCTCTTATTCTCTCTATACTTTCTCTCTCTATAGCTTGAATGAATTAAGTGAAAAATAATGAAGCCCTAGGCCTCTATTTATAGAAGATTTCTAGCTTAGCAGACTTTTCTTGAGTGTGAAAAGGCCGAGTGGCTTGACGACTAATGATGTGAAAAGAAAAGTGGTTTGGCTTTTGTAATGTGAAAGCGACAAGTGGTTCGGCCTTTGTAATGTGAAACGACAAGTGGTTGACGTACGGTAAAGGTAATTACTATTAACGAAGGTAAATACTATTGGCCGAAGGTAAATACTATTCACAAGGGTAATTACTATTGACGAAGGTAATTACTATCGATGAAGGTAAATACTATTCACAAGGGTAATTACTACTATTTGAAGGTAATTACTATCGATTGAAGAGACTCTTAGATGATGACATATGAGACCCCATAAAATAATCAAACTTACCACAAATCATTTTTTTTCATCAACACATATTTAATCTTTCAACAATTATTAATCATTTATAACTTGTCGTCTCAATTATTGATTTAATACTATAACATATTATCTGGATGATAATGTGACAATAATTGAATCAATAATATAAGAGATATGATGCAAACAATTCATGTAAGTAATAATTGAGCATAATTGAGTGACTTCTCACGTAAGCATCAATAATCAATACCGTGTGCTACTATGCAACTACGCGTATTACTGTACTTTTACCACCGGGTAGTTCAACAGTTTTAACGGTAACACCTCCGCCGTTATTTTTATAAAATATTTTTGTCGTTTTCTCAATTCGACAATAATTCTGTTGTGGGGTCCACCAATGATTGAGCCATTGTACGAATATTCCCTAACAAAAAGAATATTCCCGACCAAACGAATATTTTATAACAACTTGCATACTTTGCAAAATTTATAAATATTACCCACAACTATAACATTATATCAAATTTATTCCATAATATTCAAAAATAATATTTATAGAAAATTCATCTTTATTTATAAAAGTTGGGGTCTTACAACCTCCCTTCTTATGAAATTTCACCCTTGAAATTATGGTACGTACCTGGTATGTCGAAGAGGTAAGGATACCTTGATTTCATTTGATTCTAACTCCC
Organism: Panax quinquefolius; assembly: GCA_020205615.1. Taxonomy (NCBI): domain Eukaryota; kingdom Viridiplantae; phylum Streptophyta; class Magnoliopsida; order Apiales; family Araliaceae; genus Panax; species Panax quinquefolius. The sequence continues at coordinate 72,479 of JAINUW010000549.1, forward strand.
AAGTCATTTCCTCAACATCGTGGTTCCTCCACAAAACTTTGACTTGAGGTATAACCTGGAGCGTAGAATATGTTCCTTCTTATCCAAAATTTGAATAGGAACCTCTTCATACGTCAAATCTTCCGCTATTTCGTCCGAGTTCTAACTCAATAATAATATGGTTCGGGTCTTTCACATATTTACGTAACATAGATATGTGAAAAAGCGTTATGAACACGAGACATATTTAGCGGTAAAGCGAGTCTATAGGCCACAGTTCTACTCGATCGAGGATTAAAAATGGGCCGATGAATCGAGGGTTAAGTTTTCCTCTCTTTCCAAATCTTGTAACTCCTTTCCATGGAGCAACTCTTAACATGATGATCTCCATATCGAATTCCACGTCCTTTCGATGAAGATCATCATAACTCTTTAATCGATTTTGTGAGATTTTTACTCGTTGTCGGATCGTTTGAATCTTTTCGTAGTCATACGTACCAACTCCGGTCCCAACAACGTTGCTTCACCCACCTCATCCAGCAAAGATCTTGGAGAGCGACACTTTCTTCTCTACAACGCTTGAATGGAGCCATGCCGATACTTGCTTGATAAGCTGTTGTTGTAGGAAAACTCCACCAATGGTAAGAACTTGTCCCAACTCCCTTGAAATCAAGGGACACGAGTCTTAATAGATCTTCAAGAGTTTGAATAGTCCTCTCCATTGTCCGTCCGTGCGAGGATGATATCCGAGCTAAATCGTGAAAGTCTGTGCCCATAGCTTTTTGCAAACTAACCCAAAATCGTGAAGTGAATCTTGGGTCTCGATCGAAACTATGGATCTTGGCATACCACCATGATCTTACAATCTCGTTTATGTACATCTGAGCAAGGCGTTCAAGTGTATAAGTTTCTTGTATCGGTAAGAAATGGCAGACTTGGTCAATCTATCAACAATGACCCAAATCGCATCAATGCCTTGAGAAACCTTAGGAAGACCCAGAATGAAATCCATGGTAATGTGCTCCCACTTCCATTACGGAATTTCAAGTGGTTGCAATGAACCTTTTGGTACTTGATGCTCGCTTTAACTCGTTGACAAGTTAGACACCTTGAGATAAAGCAGTGTTATCTCTCTCTTCGTATTGCTCCACCAAAATGTATGGCGAATATCATGATACATTTTGGTACTCCGAGATGGATTGCAAATGGTGTGTTGTGCGCCTCCATCATGATATTATACTTTAAATCAAGGTCGTTAGGAACACAAAGTGCAGAGTTGACTCGAAGTATTCCTTCTTCATCGATTCTTGCTTGGCATAGCACCTTCTTGCACTTTTTTCCTCATACGCATCAACTCCAGTGCGTAGCTTGGCAACTTTAACTTTATCGATTAAAGTCGGTTCTACTCGTATATTTATCATCATCATGCGTCCCTGAGTCTTTAACTCTATCTCCATCCTTTGCAAGTCACATAAAATGGGCCTTTGCGTTGACAATATCGCACTTTCGTGCTTGCATATGATTTTCTACTCAATGCGTCACTACCACGTTCGCTTTTCCAGGATGGTATTGGATGGTATGATCATAATCTTTCAACAGTTCAAGCCAACGTCGTTGTCGCATGTTGAGTTCCTTTTGAGTGAAGAAATATTTGAGGCTTTTATGATCCGTAAAGATCTCCACTTTCTCCCCATACAAGTAATGCCTCCAAATTTTAAGTGCGAAGACAGCAGCTGCTAACTCTAGATCATGAGTAGGATAATTCCTCTCATATTCTTTGAGTTGTCGTGAGGCATAAGCTATAACTTTTCCATGTTGCATGAGAACACATCCCAACCCTTTGCCTGAAGCATCACTGTAGATGACAAATCCCTCCGAGCCAAATGGTATTGTCGAGCAGTCTTTGAAATAAGTCCGCTCTTGAGTTCTTGAAAACTCTTCTCACATTCTTCGCTCCAATAGAACTTTGTATCTTTCCGAGTTAAATTTGAGTTAATGGAGTAGCGATTCGAGAAAATCCTTCCACGAATCTCCGATAATAACAGACTAAACCGAGAAAGCTACGTACTTGGTCATCGATTTAGGTTGTTCCGGCTTTGAATAGCTTGATCTTTCTTTGGGTCAACAGATATTCCATGACTTGATACCACGTGCCCAAGGAATGCTACTTCTTCAAGCCGAACTCGCATTTCTTCAACTTGGCATAAAGCTTATATTCACGAAGCTTTTGGAGTGTCGACCCTAAGTGTTGCTCATGATCTTCACGGCTTTTGGAATAAATAAGGATGTCATCAATAAAGGCGACCACAAAGTGATCTAAATATTCCTTGAATACTCGGTTCATCATATCCATGAAGGCGGCGGAGCATTAGTCAATCCAAAGGACATGACTAGGAATTCATAATGCCCGCATCAAGTTCTGAAAAGTCGTCTTTGGAATGTCCTCGGTTCTAATCTTCAATTGGTGATATTGAACGAAGATCGATCTTTGAAAAGAATTTGGCTCCTTGCTGTTGGTCAAATAGGTCATCAATACGTGGCAATGGATACCTATTTTTGATGGTGACATGATTGACTCCAGATAATCAATACAAAGTCGCATACTCCCATCTTTCTTCTTCACGAATAGAACAGGAGCACCCCAAGGAGAAGTACTAGGACGAATAAAGCCAATGTCTAACAATTCCTGCAGTTGGGTCTTTAACTCCTGAAGTTCAATAGGAGCCATTCGATATGGGGCTTTGGAAATAGGTTTTGTACCGGGTTCAAGGTCGATACAAAATTCAATTTCACGCTCTGGGGGTAGGCCAGGAAGTTCTTCGGGGAATACGTCAAGAAATTTATTAACAATAGGAATATCGTTTAAAACTGACGTATTTTTATTTAAATCTGTAACATGAGCTAAGAAAGCTTGACATCCGTTTTTCAATAAACGAATAGCTTTATGGCTTGAGATGACCGTGATTGATTTTAATGGTTTGGTCGTTTGAATTCGCATAATAGGTTGATTAGGAATATGAAAGCTAACAACCTTACGAAAACAATCAATTTTTGCATGATAAGTAGTTAACCAATCAATCCAGAAGAATCACGTCAAATGCAAGTATTTTAATGAAATAAGATCGACGGTAATGTGAGGGTACCGATTTGAACCAAACAAGACTTATAAGCGAAGTGGATGTAATGAAGGTTTCTCCCAACGGAGTTTCCACAGATAAGTCAAAGTCTAATTTCTCCCGAGTCAAATTTAATCGATGAGCGCAAGTAGGAGAAATAAAGAATGGGTAGAAGCGGTATCAAATAAAGTATAGACTTCATTAGAGTTTATGATGAGCTTACCGTGATGACCTCATTCGGATTTCTTGCTCTTTGGGAGGTCACAACAAACGCTCCCTTGAACTCTAGGTTTTGAATTTTCTAGGATGGCCTTTGGTGCCTCCATCCCAGGTGAATTGTCTTTCTAGAAATGACAAAATCGAGCTAAGTGACCTTCTCTTCCACAATTATAACATGCTTTGGACGACATCGACGCAGATTTGATCTGATGTGTCCCTCTCCTCCGCATTTGAAGCATATGATAGGTGGTCTTTCTCTTTCCTTAACAATGGGTCTTTGGTCTTTGGCGTCTTTCCACCATTGTTGAATCTCCGCTTCTTGAAATGTCCATTCTTATTGTTTTGGCCATGATTACCACCGAAGTGGTTACCATATCTCGCTTTGTTGATTCCCTCCACGCTTGTTGTCACCGCTTGATGACTACTCTCATTTGGTATTATAATTTTGCCGGCTTCTCTTTTAGTTGTGTTGACTCATTATCGCGTTCCACTAAGCGAGCCCTATTTACAACATCGAATATAAACCACGGTTTATGAGAAATAAGATGTTGACGTATCTCGGCTTCAAACCTCTTAAAAACATTCACCATTCTCTCTTCATTATCCACCAAGTGGGACGTAAACCCGTGATAACTCATGCAAATTTTGCCTCGTATTGCGACACGGTCATATTGTTTTGTTCCAACTTGATAAATTCCACCTCCTTCGTGTGGCGAATACTTTCGGGAAAGTATTTGTCGTTGAAGCGACTCTGGAACTTCTCCCAAGATATCTTGATGCGGCGAGTTGAGTATGTTTTACCGATTCCCACCGAGAATCCGCCTCTCAGCAACAACATAAAGGTGAAAAAGGGAACCTTTTGCTCCTCGGAGCATCCCAAGACATCAAATATCTTGGTAATGCTTTATCCATGCTTCCGCCGTAAGTGGTTTTGGCTCTCCTTAAACTCCGGTGGTCCCGGCTCCTTGAATTGTTTAGCGGTGACCCCTTAGAGAGTTTTCCGTGTTTCCACCTACGTTTTGGACGAGAGTCGCTCTACTTTCGCTATTGCATAAATTGCATAAAAGCCTCTGAACATTTGATCATTCATCATTTGGTCGGTGTTGTTGTTTATATGAGGATTATCGCTTTCCTCGATGCACATTATCACGATTATTGATATGTGGTGAATCAACGATCGCTGCATGCTCCATTGCTATTCTCAACATTCTCGGATGTCATTTTCGAGACATCGCCACAAACAAAAGGTTAATTGACATGTAACAAATTATCCCTATCTTACGACCAACCAATAAAATAGCACATAAACTTAGGTAGGTCATACTAGCGAAGGTATTCCCCGTCTCTCCCTCCTAGTACTATTCTCACATCTTAGCCGGGGATCATATCCTAAGCTCGATATTAAGCATGACGCCCCCAAAATTAGGTATACATCACCCATCTTGGGTCACCACTTACATGGTATAGAATTTAAATACAACTTACTAACATAATTGTCAGATTGCATACACGGCGGTTATGTTAGTAAGTTATCATTAAATTTGCACCATGTAAGGATCAAGAGAAGGTGATCTCACTCGGGGCGCCATAATCTGTCATCACATCGGGGGATCATATCCCTAAGCTTTGATACCAATGCGACGCCCCCAAAATGTATATATCACCCATCTTGAGTCGCCAAATACATGGTACAAAATTCAAATACAACTTAATAATATAAACGTACTGTCGTGTAATATACGACAAAACATAAACCGAGAGTTTTAATCTGAATATTGTCTTCTACACGATGATTCAAACTCAAAGGGAGTCCTCAATACATTTATTATCACACTATTTCATAGAATAGTGAGGACTACTAATGCTATCATACGGGGACCATCACTCGTTCCCCGACTAGTCCGACTACGTTCTCATTTCAAGAGAACAATGAAAGAAAAAGGGTGAGCTCAACTAGCCCGAAGAAGAAATATTATAACTAAGATAATGCGAATAAATTATTGTTAGCCTTCAACATTGTTAAAGCCCGATAAAATATAACAAACATCAAGTTTAAGCTGCAATGAACAAGCAATCCATTAGAAGAGTCAAGTAGAGAATAAAATCTACTATCTTCTATGATTTAAAAGGTTTTCATCACTTTTATCATTTGAGACTCAACTTAATAAATAATCCACATCATCCCGAACTACTACCAATGATATTCATTAGTATCCGACCACAAATTATCCATGCACTACGGGCCGAGGATATTTGTGTTTTCATCAATGGTCATGATCATGCCAACAAATCCGTCCATCAATGCACTACGGGCCAATGAGGACTTTACCACATCATTTGTAACATTACGGCCATGATTAAACCGAATAATCTCAGTCATAATCATACCAAGTCCATCTATGCACTCTGAAGCCAGATGACTTTCAACATAATATAACATGAGGATGATGACAATTATATAAGAATTCAATAAAACAAGTTCAAGGATAAATTTTAAAGATTTATAATTTAATTTATCCAAAAATCAATAACGTTCAAATTGTCAACATGATCTTTGCTTTGTGGGGTAAAATTCAAGAATAATATTGTACCAAAAATAATTTGGACCGATAATGTGAATCAATTTTATTATGAATAAGTACTCGGTGAATAGTACTCGAAAGTGAATAGTATCCCGTGAATAGTAATTCGGGAGTAGTAACCCCTTGAATAGTATTCCAGCATAAAAAAGTTAAAACTTATCAAAAATGCTCAGAATAATATTTCCATGAAAAGATACTGGATGAAGCGCAAATATCAATGATATTCTACTAATTTCATGGAGTGTAGAAGCCAAAACTCTAACAAAATGAGTTCGAGAATTCGAAAGCGAAATAAATAATACATACTTACATACTAGAGTATGGAAGAAAATATTATTTCAAGTGAATATTGAACAAAAATAACATCCCTTACCTTGAAAAGAAGAGCATTCCAACTGGTATAGCGGGGATATTCTTGAAAAAAACTTTAACTATTTTATACTCTCAAAGCTTTCTAAAACTCGAAAGAAATACGCTCAATATTATAGAAGAAGAATTCTCTAATTCTGGTGTGATTTTCAATTCTAACTATGCATCCTATTTATAGGAGAATGGAAAGGATACTATGCAATAAAATATTATAATAAAACGAAAACTTTTAAATAATATAAATATAATATATATATATATATATATATATATATATATATATATATATATAATATGATGAAGAAAAAAAATATCACGGGTGAAAACCCCGTGAACCCATCTTATTTTCTTCTCGCAAATTTTCAACCTACCTATATATAATAATGAAATAAAACTCATCCAAAGATGACCAACTTTTCCATCGACAAAAAGTATATATATATATATATATATATATATATATATATATATATATATATATATATATATATATATATATACACACAATTCCCACCCGAGACTGCATTCTCTCGCCAATTCAATTTTTTTCCCACACATGGGCCCCACATGTGGCCCCACCTTTATTATATTAAATAATTTTCTACTAATTATTTTGAAAAATGGGTAAATGGGAATCAAAATAATAAGCAAAATTTACAACAACTACTTCATAAAAAATCCTCTCAATATTTTTAACAATATTTATCATCATTATTATAATTGCAATATTTAACAACTGTGTCGTTCCAGGAAAGAGGAGGCTTTCAATAAGGATTTCTATAAAACCCCAAAATTTACGAATAAAGATTTAAATTTCTCGAAATATTTTTTTGAATATTATGGAGTGAATTTGATATAATGTTATAGTTGTGGGTAATATTTTTAAATTTTTTCAAAGTATGCAAGTTGTTGTATAATATTGATTGGTAGGAGAATATTCTTTTTGTCGGGAATATCCAAAGACAATCATTGGTGGACCCCATTAACGGAATTATTATCGAATTGAGAAAGCGACAAAAATATTTTTATGAAAATAACGGCGGAAGTTTCTTTATTAAAAGCTGTTGAACTACTCCGTAGTAAAAGTACAAAGATGTCTGGCGTGGTGGTTGCATAGTAGCACAGTATTGATTATTGATGCTTATGTGAGAAGTCACTCGGTTTTGTTCAATTATTACTACGAGAATTGTTGTATAGTATCTCACGTTATTTGATTCAATTATTGTCAATATTTTATATATTATTAAATCAATAATTGAGACGACGAAGTTATTAATATTATTATTTGCAATATTAACGATGTCTAGAAGTTCTGCCGAGGAGAGGTTTGGTCGCCTAATTATGTGCTAATAAAGAGAAATTCTTATTGGAAAGCCCCCTCTTTCCTGAGAACAACCTGGTCGATTAATATTGTGAATTATAATAATGATGATAAATGTTGTTAAATATATTGAGGTGTCTTTTTATGAAGTCATGGAAGTTTTATATATATATATATATATATATATATATATATATATATATATATATAAATTACATTTTATTAGTATTATTAATGTAATAAAATGTAAAAACTTTTATATAAAACAAAATACTTTTATAAAGTTATTTGTTTTATTAGACTATAAATAGAATATATTATATTCTATTATGATAGTGATGTTTTGCATAGTAAAATCTTTTTATATAAAAATGTAATACTTTTATAAAGTTTTTTGTTTTATTAGACTATAAATAGAATATATTATATTTTATTATGCATAGTGTTTGCATAAATTCGCATAGTGTTTCAGATAGTAAATTTTTTTTATATAAAATAAAATACTTTTATAAAGTTATTCGTTTTATTAGATTATAAATAGAATATATTATATTTTATTTAAAAGATTTTGTTTTATTAGAATATCTTATAGTAAACCAACTGGGTAAATCGTTTTAAAAGTAAATCAATCTTGACCAGATTCGGGAATTAGTTCTTATTAGGTCCATTCTTCTATAATTAGAAGCTCATTCCTTCACTATTTCTTACTTAATTCACTTAAACTCTAGAGAGAGAAACTATAGAGAGAAAGAAGAAAAGTATTCTGCTACTGTACTACTCCTATATCCAGTTTGTTCTAAGGTAAGAGATATTATTTGTTGTACTCGTAAGGGATATTATTTGTTGTACTCGTAAAGGATATTATTTGTTGTACTCGTAAGGGATATTCTTTATTGTACTCGTAAGGGGTATTATTTCTTTCGTATTCATGAAGAGAACTTTTGTTATTCCATTCTTTATTATTATTCGTTGGAATAACCCGTATCATGCAGTACTACCCTATACTTGGTGAAATTCTTCTATTATTCCATTCTTTATTATTATGTTGGAATAACTCGCATCATCTGCAACCGCATACATGGTGAAATTCTTATGTTATTCCATTCTTTATTATTTTGTTTGGAACATCACATGCATGCGTTTACGCATGACTTTGTTTCGTTATTTATTATTACATTGGAACATCACCGCCGGTGCAAGTAATTTTGCATGACTGGTTCCATTATTTATTATTCATTGGAATATCACATGCATACGTTTTACGCATGACACAGTTACATTATTTATTATACATTGGAATAACATGTCTGTGTGGATTTCCACATGCATGGTGAATACACGAATATCCTTGGCCCGTAGTGCATGTATAATTTATGGTCGTGATACTAATGAATATCCTTGGTAGTAAAAGTGTGGATGATGTGGATTATTTATTAAAATTTGAGTCTCGGTGATAAAATGATGAAAAATCTTTTAAATCATAAAAGATAGTAGATTTTATTCTCTACTTGACTCTTTTAATAGATTGCTTGTTCCACTATAGTTAAACTTGATGTCTATTGTATTTTATCAGTTTAACATTGTTGAACACTAATGATAATTTATTTTGCATTATCTTAGTCATAATATTTCTTACTGGGCTAGTTTAGCTCACCCTTTTCTTCACTGTTCTCTTCGTGAAATGAGAATATAATATTTGGGAGCGAGTGGGAATGGATTGACATGATCGGATGATAGCATTAGTAGTCCTCACTATTATGTTAAATAGTGTGATAATAAATGTAATGAGGACTGAATTTGAGTTTGTATACTGTCTATGAGGACTCAATTGAGTGTGGATATTATCTAGATGACAATATTTGTATTAAAACTCCCAAAGATATATTTTGTCGTATTTTACACGACAGGTTGTATAATTAAGTTGTATTTGATTTATGTACCATGTATTTGGTGACTCAAGATGGGTGATGTATACCTATTTTGGGGCGTCACAGGTTGGTATCAAAGCTTAGGGATATGATCTCAGGTAGAGATGTGAGACAAGAACTAGGAGGGAGAGGCGGGAATTCCTTCGCTAGTATGACCTACCTAAGTTTATTTGGTATTTAATTCAGAGTATAGTGATAATATGTGATATGTTAATTAACCCTTGTTTTGTCGCAGTATTTGAAAATGACATCCGAGAATGTTGAGAATAGTATTGGAGCACATGAGACCGTTGAGTCACCACAGATTAATACCCAGGATAATGTGCAACAGGAAGACAATAATCCTCAGGTAAATAACAACACCGATCAAATGATGAACGATGAAATGTTCAGAGGCTTTATGCAATTCATGCAATATCAGGTAAGAGAGTCTCATGTTCAAAATATAGGTGGAAATAATGGCAACCCACGGTCGGTCATCGCTAAGCAGTTCAAGGAGTTGGGACCGCCGGAGTTTTTGGGAAAGTCAGAACCACTTAAGGCAGAGACGTGGATAAAGCAGATCACCAAGATATTTGATGTCTTGGAATGCTCTGAGGAGCAAAAGGTTCTATTCACCACCTTTATGTTGCGTGAAGAAGCAGATCATTGGTGGAAATTTGTAAAACGTACCCAGACTGACGGACTCAAGATGTCTTGGGAGAAGTTCAAGAGTCGTTTCAACGACAAGTACTTTCCGAAAGTATTCGTCACATGAAGGAGGTGGAGTTTATCAAAGTGGAGCAAAATAATATGACCGTGTCGTGATAGACGAGGCTAAGTTTCACGAGTTATCCGCTTTGCATCCCATTTGGTTAATGATGAAGAGCGAATGACGCGAATGTTTCTAAGAGGTTTGAAACCCGAAATACGTTAATACCTCATTTCTCACAAACTTTGTTTATATTCAGATGTTGTGAATAGGGCTTAGTTATTGGAGCGTGATAATGAGTCAGCACAACCAAAAGGTAATGACCAGCAACACGATAATAATCATACCGGTTATAATGGCCATCGGAACAATGATAACCATCGTGGGGGAAATTATCATGCCAAGAATGGTAACCACTTCGGTGGTAATCATGGCCAAGATAATAGAAGTGGAAATTTCAAGAAGAGAATGTTCAATAATAATGGAAAGACAGCAGCACCAGCACCCGTTTCAATGGAAAAAGAACGACCACCGGTCATATGTTTCAAATGTGGACAGGAGGGACACATCCGTCCAAACTGTACGCAACAATCCAAAGCGTGTTTCAATTGCGGAAGAGAAGGCCACCTAGCTCGATTTTGTCGTGTAGTGAAGTCAAGTCCAGCTGGGATAGTGATGCCAAAGGATGTCTCAGACAAGTCAAAGCCGGTAGTTTAAGTAAGAGCGTTTGTCGAGGAACCCGAACAAAGTTATCACGGGTAAGTTAATCATAAACGATTACGAAGTCTATACCTTATTCGATATCGGTTCTACCCACTCTTGTATTTCATCTAGTTGTGTTCAACGTTTGAACTTGGCTCTTGAGAAATTAGACTTTGACTTATCTGTTGAAACTCTGTTAGTAGAAGCCTTCGTTACCTCCACTGTTTATAAATCTTGTTTGTGACAACCCGAAAAATTAGACAATTTATTAAAATCTTAAATGATGGATTTAAGGTCAAATAATAGACCTAGAAAGAAAATAAGTGTATGAAATTAGCAGTTTGTAAAGAAATTTTAAGAATTTCAAAATTTTTGACATGACTTGAATGATTTGGTATACTGTAAGTGAGACGGTAATGAGGTATAAGATTTTGGTGGATTTATAATTCTTGTGAAGAATTATCAGGGTTATGTACCTAAGCGTATACAAGTCGGTATATGTGATCATATATGTGAACAGTAAAATTTTATGTGTATAGTAACTTATTTGATTAAATTAAGTTATTAAGGTTGGGTAATTAAATTACTTAACAAAAGTATTAAAAGAATAATTTATTTAATTATTTAAGCACATAAATAATTGTATTTGCAGGAAAAATATGTGTTACATATTTATTTTAACTTATATATAAAATAAATATGTAATTAAGAGATGTTATATTATATTTTGGGAATGTACATTTATATTTTAAAGATGGGATATATAAATTATATGATTCCTAATTGGTGAAACATTTTAAAGGTGAGTTAAATAGTAACTTATTTAATAAAATTGAGTTACTAAAGATCAAGTAATTAAATTACTTATTAAAAGCAAAAGAGAGGAAATAAGACTAATTAATTAAATCAACCAAAATTGGAATTTCTTATTATCAAAGTGTTGTTACAAGCTTAGACTCCAAGCCATTTCATTCCTATGTTTGCCGTGAGTTAAGAGGGAGAAGAAATTGAGCATGTGGGTTATATTTTTTTCTACAAAGTTGATCACCAACTCCAAGACAAGTGTCTCCATATTATTTAGCCTCATTATATTATCAAGATTTGCAAGCAAAGTGAGAAGAATTTCTCTCCTTCCTCACCCCCTAATTGCCGAGCACACCCCTGCTCAAAACAACCCATTCGAACCACTTCTTTATCAATCAATTCCAATTTTAGCTCAGCTAAACACAAGAAGCAAAGCTAAAGAGAGCTTATTGAAATTGAAAGCAAGCTAGCTAAGTAAGAGAGAGAGGTTCGGACCAGACAAGAGGAGAGAGATAGGGTTTGATCTTCCAAGTTCATTACCTACTTGTGGAATAGAAGAAAGATAATCTCAAAGCAAAGGTATAAAACCTTTAATCTTAACTAAGTTTATTTATTTTATTTTGTTTGGCTTGAATCCAAAGCATGAGTTGTGATCTTGAACATTAGAACACTAGATGTACTAGTTAGATGGTGTGTTATGTGTAGATCTAACCATTTTTGGTGTTAAAAGTTTGATCCAAAGAAAGAAAAGCAAAGCAGTTTTTAAAGCTTAAGAAAATTAGTGGACTGCTGCCACAAAAAGGAAATTTCGGGATTAGTTAGATATTCCAGAAAATTCTGGGCTTTTGATATGTTGTAGTACACTGAATAAGCTTTCCATAGACTCTGAAATGGACTAAATCCGACATCGGAGGAGAGAGTTATGACATTTCAAAGTAGTAGTGTCAAAACTGTCCAACAAGTGCGGTGCAGTCCACTTGAACGGAATTTCTGGGCTGATATGTTCGGAATCTGGAAAAACATCAGTAGGGAAGAGTTGTAGTCCCGGAAGTTAGCTTCACGTGGGCTCAAGAATCGCCTAAAAATATTTTAAAATGAAAACGTTATGACTGTTTTAGCGAAAGAGGATAAATCTGAGAAAAAGATGAAAATTGTTGCGAGTGGACATTTTTGGGGTCTGTTTTAGGCTACCTAAGAGGTCCGAAATTACTGTATTATATTTTTTAAAAATACTTTGATATTCCATGTATAACATATCCACAATTGGGAATTTTCTGATAAACGAGCAAGGCGTGAGAAAATCGCAAAGTGGGCTACTCGCTAAGCACTGCAGCAGCAGCTGCAGGCAGCGCCCAGCAGCACCGGCGCCTGCTCTGCAGCTGACTGCTGAAGCCATTTTTGAACCCTGTTTCGAATGGTTTCTGTTGTTCGTTTTTGTGGTTAGAAATTTTCAAAAAATACTATGTCATGAGGTCTATAACATACCCAAAATTTCACTCTTATATGATTCACGATTTGAGAATTAAAAATCTGCAAAGGAGCATGTCAGAACTTAAAAACGAGCGAACGCCGAAGCTTACCGGTGGCGATTTGGACGTTCGACGTTAGAATCGCTGTTCAAATGAAATAATAAGTATTAATAAATCTAATAAAGTCCTACGGGACGAGATTTGGCTATAAATGATATTTTACGCCAATAAACTTCTTTTCAGGCATAACTAAAGCAATAAAAATATGTAATAAATATAAATTACATATTTAAGTGAAATAAAAACTACAATTGCCTATAAAATTATATTATGGTATAAGAAAATATTTTAGGTAATTTTAATGACTTTGATATTTTGTGATGAGATTCATTAATAAATTAATATTAATGGTGATTAATTTATTAATAAATATATTAAATAAATTATGGAAAATTAAATTATGGAAAATTATATAAAATTAATGATTTATAAAAAATTATAAAATATAACTTTTGATATTTTTCCATGAAAATATTAATATTTTAATATTAATAGCAATTATCGGAATATGGATTTAATTGTTTTAAAATCATATAAATATGATTTTAGAGTATTAAAAATACTTTGTGATATTATAATTATATTATAATATTATGTTATGATTTTCATTAATATTTAATATTAATGATAAAGGAATATTGTAGTATTTAATTCATATAAATCTGAGTTTAATGATACAAAAATCATGATAAATAGTAATTATTATCACGAAAATTATTACAAGCCTTTGAAAGTTATTTTGATTAATAATAAATTATCTAAGATAATTGTTAAGTGTTTAGGTAGAGTTTAATTGAACTTAAACTCGAGTATTGTTCGACTGTAGTATCGGGATGATAGAATTGTGTCTGGTTTCAACTCGAATGAAATAGTTTGACTTGATCAAGAGTCTTATATGTGTTATGGTAGATAGGGTTATGTGTTATGTGTTTAGGTTATTTATATATATATATATATATATATAATATTATTTTGTGATGATATTATTCTAATATTGGAAATCTATATTACTAATATTAGGTCTTGGATAAAGCGATATAAATTACGTAGCGGTAATCAAGCAGTTGAGCAAGTTTTACTTAACTCTACTAAGAGTTGTTTTATTGATTATGCTTATGGTTAATCATTCTTTGATTGTCATGTGGAATTGTACTTTGTACATATTTCATGTCTAAGTCGGTATGAAAGGTGATCACCTTCATTACCAGTTGGTCCAGATATATTTGTTCAGTATACTGATACTTGTTGATCAAATAAAAGTTTGTTCGTGCTAGTTCTCAATTATATTGATGAATTATAGCTTGACTTATTATTCAGACTCTTTCAATCATGATATATCCTTAAATTGTATTTAAACTTGTTTGGCAACTTTCATGCTCACCCTTGCATATATCATGATAAACATTGCAGATAAGGTGAATGCGTTCGGATATAGGAAAAGGTTAATGCAAGTTAAACTTGGGATAAAATGTCTTGACTAATTTTGTAATAGTATAGTTTGATAATAATGATATATGTTAGATAGTTTATGAATTGTGTATAAGTTAAGGTTACTCGATTTTGGGGAATAGTGTGTAAAGTGTATTGTATAAACAATTTATGTTTATATCTTCCGTGAATAGTTATAGAATGATTGTACTAGATCCGTGGTGATTTGGGACCCGGATTCGGAGCTACTACATTGTTAATTCAAATTGTCACTTTCACGTTACCTGTCGATCTTATCTCTTTGAAAATACTTGCATTTGATGTGATTTTAGGAATTGATTGGTTAACTACTTATCATGCTTTTCGTAAAGTTGTTAGCTTTCATATTCCTAACCAACCTGTTATGCGAATTCAAGCAACCAAACCACTAAAGTCAATCATTGTCATATCAAGCCATAAGTAAAGAGCCCCGAGCCTTTCGTTGGTGACTTCCTTGTGTGGAATGCACTGAAGCCAGACTTTCTGTAGGGAAAGCCGTGAATAACGGTGACAAGTTGATAGGTATCAATGTGACGTACTATCTAAGTCTTGGATGAGAGTCACAGTTTTGAATGATATTTCCATTATTAATAAATTTCCTGGCGTATTCTTGAAAACTTCTTAGCTTTACCCCGGATCGTGAAATCGAATTTTGTATGCGACCACAGTACAAAACCTAATTTCTAAAACCTTAAATATTTCTTCAACTAAAATGAGCGTAACATGCGCCAAAAGCGTTGGCTCGAAGGTTGTTGAAGATTACGATCGTACCATTCAATACCATCGTGAAAAAGCGAACGTGATACCTGACACGTTAAGTAGAAGATCATATGCGTTTACGAGTGTGAATATATGAACCTACGTGAAGATAAAGAATATATGATTAGAACCGAATTTAGTCGATAAAGTTAAAGTCGCTCAAGCTACAGACCCGGAGCTTATGAATACGAAGAAGAAGGTTCAAGAGGACGTTATTCTAGAAGCAAGAATCGATGAAGAGAGGAAAACTCAACCCTCGATTTTAATTGGCCCATTTGAAATCCTCGATCAAGTAGGAACTGTGGCTTATAGACTCATTTTACCGCCAAGTATGTCGCGTGTTCATAACGTTTTTCACGTATCAATGTTACGTAAATATGTGGACGACCCGAACCACATTATTGATTTAGAACCGGATGAGATAGCGGATAATTTAACGTATGAAGATGTACCTGTTAAAATCCTGGAATGTATTCAACACTCAAAGGTTATACCTCAAGAGTTAGAATCGGACGAAGTGTCCTCATACATTCGGCGATACCGGATATATACATAAATTTCGATAATGAAATTTCATAAGGAGGGGAGATTGTAAAACCCCAAATTTTACGAATAAAGATTTAAATTTCTTGAAAATATTTTTTTTTTTGAATATTATGGAGTGAATTTGATATAATGTTATAGTTGTGGGTAATATTTATAAATTTTGCAAAGTATGCAAGTTGTTGTATAATATTCGATTGGTCGGGGAATATTCTTTTTGTCGGGAGAATATCGAAAATGACGGTATAATCATTAGTGGACCCTACAACGGAATTATTGTCGATTGAGAAAAGCACAAAAAATATTTTTATGAAAATAACGGCGGAAGTTTCACAGATTAAAGCTGTTGAACTACTCAAGTAGTAAAAAATGCGATGTCTGGCGTGATTGCATAGTAGTACATGGTATTGATTATTGATGCTTACGTAAGAAGTCACTTTCGGTTTTATTCAATTATTGCTATAGTAATTCTTTGCATAGTATCTCACGTTATTTGATTCAATTATTGTCAATATTTTATATATTATTAAATCAATAATTGAGACGATGAAGTTATTAATATTATTATTTGCAATATTAACGATGTCTAGAAGTTACGCCAAAGAGAGGTTTGGTCACCTAATTGCACGCATGATAGGGAGAAATCCTTATTGAAAGCCCTCTTTCTTTGGAAGCGAATTTGGTCGATTAATATTGTGAATTATAATAATGATGATAAATGTTGTTAAATATATTGAGGTTTCTTTTTATGAAATCACGGAAGTTTTATATATATATATATATATATATATATATATATATATTATAGATAAATTCTATTTTACTAGTATTATTAATGTAATAAAACATAAAAGCTTTTTATATAAAGCAGAATACTTTTATAAAGTTATTTATTTTATTAGACTATAAATAGAATATATTATATTCTATTATGCATAGTGTTTTGCTTAGTAAAATCTTTTTATATAAAGCGAGAATACTTTTATAAAGTTATTTGTTTTATTAGACTATAAATAGAATATATTATATTTTATTATATATAGTGTTTGCATAGTAAATTTTTTTATATAAAACAAAATACTTTTATAAAGTTATTCGTTTTTTTAGATTATAAATAGAATATATTATATTTTATTTAAAAATTTTGTTTTATTAGAATATTTTATAGTAAACCAATACGGAGATAGTCAAGTATAAAAGTAAATTAATTTGGACCGTTCAGAATTAGTTACTATTCGGTCCATTCTCCTATAAATAAAAGCTCATTCCTTCATTATTTCTTATGAATTCACTTTGAAACTCTCAGAGAGAGAAACTATAGAGAGAAAGAAGAAAAGTATTCGCTTCTTTGTCTTACTCCTATATCCGGATTTGTTCTAAGGTAAGGGATATTATTTGTTGTACTCTCGTAAGGGATATTATTTGTTGTACTCGTAAGGGATATTATTTGTTATACTCGTAAGGGGTATTATTTCTTTTGTATTCATGAAGAGAACTTCTATTATTCCATTCTTTATTATTTTGTTAGAATAACTTTTGTATCGTGGACTACCCTATACTTGGTGAAATTCTTCATTATTCCATTCTTTATTATTATGTTGGAATAACCTATCTATCTATGCATACCGCATACATGGTGAAATTCTTACGTTATTCCATTCTTTATTATACTCATTGGAACATCCTTTCAAATAATGCGTTTATGCATGACTTGGTTCCGTTATTTATTATTACTGTTGGAACATCATGCTCGGCATGTAATTTACTTTGACCTAGTTCCATTATTTATTATTCGTTGGAATATCACCATGCATGCGTTTCACGCATGACTGGTTCCGTTATTTATTATTACATTGGAATAACATGCGTGTGGATTACCACATGCATGGTGAATACACGAATATCCTTGCCCCGTAGTGCATGTATAATTTGTGGTCGTGATACTAATGAATATCCTTGGTCGTAGTGCAGGGATGATGTGGATTATTTATTAAAAGCTGAGTCTCGGCGATAAAATGATGAAAAACCTTTTAAATCATAAAAGATAGTAGATTTTATTCTCTACTTGACTCTTTTAATGGATTGCTTGTTATTGCTATGATTAAACTTGATGTCATTGTATTTTATCGGTTTAACATTATTGAAGACTAATGATAATTTATTTTGCATTATCTTAGTCATAATATTTCTTCTTTGGGCTAGTTAAGCTCACCCTTTCCTTCACCGTTTCTCTTGAGGAAATGGGAATATATTTGGGACAAGTAGGGAGGCGGATTGATGAGTCGAGATGATAGCATTAGTAGTCCTCATTATTACATTAAATAGTGTGATAATAAATATAATGAGGACTGAATTTGAGTTTGTATATCACATACATGAGGACTCCATTGAGTGTGGATATTGTCTAGATGACAATATTTGTATTAAAACTCACAGTATATATTTTGTCATATTTTACACGACAGTTGTATAATTAAGTTGTATTTGATTTATGTACCATGTATTTAGCGACTCAAGATGGGTGATGTATACCTATTTTGGGGGCGTCACAATTTCTCCCTATTGGCGCGCAATTAGGTGACCAAACCTCTCCTTGACAGAACTTCTAGACATTGTCAATATTGCAAATAATAATATTAATAACTCGATCACCTCAATTATTGATTTAATAATATATAAAATATCGACAATAATTGAATCAAATAACGTGAGATACTATGCAGCAATTACTGTAGCAATAATTGAACAAAACTGAGTGACTTCTCACATGAGCATCAATATTGTGTGCTACTATGCCACCACGCTTATTACTGTACTTTTAACACCGGATGTTTCAACAGTTAACGGTAAAACTTCCGCCGTTATTTTTACAAAAAGATATTTTTGTCATTTTCTTAATCCGACAATAATTCCGTTGTGGGGTCCACCAATGATTGTGTTGTCGTACTAATATTCCCTGTTAAAAAGAATATTCCCCGACCAATCGAATATTATATAACAACTTGCGTACTTTGTAAAATTAATAAATATTACCCACAACTATAACATTATATCAAATTCACTCCATAATATTCAAAAATGATATTTATAGAAAATTCATCTTTATTCATAAAAGTTGGGGTCTTCTAACTACTCTATCAGTCCCTTAATATAAGGCGTTTTAGAGAAACCAAATCGATAATTACTCTCCTTTTGTCATTAAATTCAATATCTAACCATGTATTACTCTAGCTATCTAACCTTGCTTGTTCTAATTGACCTTTTATGATTAAATATCAATTTTAATATTAATAATTAAACAAATTTATTAAAAATTTGAAATCAAATAATTCTTGGGATAATAACTTTGTACATAGTTAATAAACTTAAAAATAAATTTTGATTTAAATATAGTCAATTTGACCATAAAAATAAACTAGAACAAATAAAAGCTGAGCGAAAGTAATATATAAATGTAATAATTATACTAGTTTTATTTTATCATTTGTACATGTTTAATGTTATGATATATACTAACTTGGGCAAACAATTCATCTAATATTGATTTAGTTTTCAATTCCAAGTTATATTTTATATTTATACGCCTATTATTTATGTGTGATAATTACAATAAAACACCTATTTAAGAATATTCTATATAAGAATAACATCTACAATATTATAAAAAAATTGATCCCAATTTGGGCCGATTATAAATAAGAATAACCTCTAAATTGTAATATATTATATACTTTTTAAGTCCGTATTCGTAAACTATACCTCTATATAGTAATAATTTCATATATATATATATATATATATATATATATATAGAGAGACAATATTAATTTTAAAAGACTACATTTTTTATAAAAGACTACATTTTAAGGACTACATTTTCATATAAAGGACTATATTTTTCTATAAAGAACAACATTTTCATATAAAAACTACATTTCATATAAAAGACTACATTTCCTATAAAGACCACATTTTCTATAAAAGACTACATTTCTTATAAAAAGACTACATTTTTTTTGTGGACGCCCCAAAATAGGTATACATCACCCTATACGAAGTCGCCAAATACATGGTACAAAATACAAATACAATCTTAAATATACAATATGAGCTGTGAGTTTTAATACAAATATTGTCTTCAAGACAGTATTCAAACTCAAAATAAGTCCTCAATACATTTATTATCACACTATTTCACAGAATAGTGAGGACTACAAAAGCTATAATGCGAATAGTCACTCTGGTTCCCGACTAGTCCGGCTACATTCTCATTTTCTGAAGAGAACGGTGAAAGAAAAGGTGAGCTCAACTAGCCCGAAGAAATATTATGACTAAGATAATGCAAAATAAATTATTATTAGCCTTGACGGTAAGCGATAAAATATAACAAACATCAAGTTTAGCTGCGGTAGAACAAGCAATCCATTAAAAGAGTCAAGTAGAGAATAAAATCTACTATCTTTTATGATTTAAAAGGTTTTACATCACTTTTATCGTTGAGACTAAACAATAAATAATCCACATCATCCACGCACTATGGCAAGGATATTCATTAGTATCCGACCACCGATTATCCATGCTCTACGGGCGAGGATATTTGTGTATTCATCGATGGTCATGATCATGTCATAAAACAATTCATCTTTGCCTTGGGCGAAGAGAATCCATAGCCATAATCATACCAAAACTATCCATCAATGCACTACGGGACGATGAGGACTTTTTTCCACATCATTTGTAACATTACGGTAATGATTATCTTGAATAATCCACTGGTCATAATCATACCAAGTTTATCTATGCAATACAGAGCCACATATGACTTTCAACATAATATAAACATGAGGATGATGACAATAATATAAAATTCAATAAAACAAGTTCAAGAATTAAATTATCCGAGGAACTAATAACGTCAAATTGTCAACATGATACTTCTTTGTAGAGTAAAATTCAAGAATGCTCGGAAGAATATTTCCATGAAAGATCTTGGATGAAGCCAAATATTAAAGGGTATTCCACTAATTTCATGGAGTATAAGTCAAAATTTTAACTTGGTGAGTGTAATAAAGAATGAAATAACAAAAGAACTCACCGGGCATGCGATAAAGCTGCACGGCGAGTTATTCCAGCCAGAATAATAAATAATAAAATTGTAGTCGTGCGTAAGCGCTACAGACGGGATATTCTAATAGAATAATAAATAGCGGAACCGGTCGTGCGAAATTAAGCACCGATAGGATGTTCAACGAGAATAATAAATAACGGAACCGGTCGTGCGTAAATGCAGATAGGATGTTCCAGCAGAATAATAAAGAATGGAATAATGAGAAAAAAATTTCACCATATATGCGGTGCTTGCCCATGAGGCGAGTTATTCAACATAATGATAAATAATGGAATAACAGAAGAAATTCACCAAGTATAGGGTAGCCCGCGTATATAGGTTATTCCAACAGAATAAAAAAAATTGAATAACAGAAGTTTTCTTCATGAATATGAAAGAAATAATACCCCTTACGAGTACAACAAATAATATCCCTTACCTTTAAACAAACTGGATATAGGAGTAGTGAAGTAGCAGAATACTTTTCTTATTTCTCTCTCTAGAGTTTCAGTGAATTCGTAAGAAATAATGAAGGAATGAGCTTCTATTTATAGGAGAATGGGTGAATAGTAACTAATTCTGAGCGGTCAGTTGATTTACTTTTAAGCAGACGGTCAAGTTGGTTTACTATAAAATATTCTAATAAAACAAAATCTTTTAAATAAAATATAATATATTCTTTTTATAATCGATAAAACGAATAACTTTATAAAAGTATTACGCATTTTATATAAAAGATTTTACTATCTGAAACACTATCGAGCACTATGCAAATACTATGCGTAATAAAATATAATATATTCTAATTCTTGCATCTAATAAAATAAATAACTTTATAAAAGTATTACATTTTATATAAAAAGATTTTACTATCAAAATACTATCGTAATAAAATATAATATATTCTATCTATAATCTAATAAAAGCGAATAACTTTATAAAAGTATTACATTTTATATAAAAAGCTTTTTTCATTTTATTACATTAATAATACTAATAAAACAAAACTTCATCATTATTATTATAATTCACACTATTAATCGACCAAGTCGGTTCCGAGGAAAGAGGGGCTTTCAATAAGGATTTCTCCTATTGGCGTATGATCGGTGACCAAACCTCTCCTTGGCGAACTTACGAGACATCGTTAATATTGCAAATAATAATATTAATAACCGTCGTCTCAATTATTGGTTTAATAATATATAAAATATCGACAATAATTGAATCGATTAACGTGAGAAACTATGTAACAATTCTGAAGCAATAATTGAACAAAACTAAGTGACTTCTCGCGTAAGCATCGATAATCAATCAGGTGCTACTCGCAACTACGCGACCCACCGCGTATTCTTGTACTTTTACTAGGTAGTTCGGCAGTGATAACGGTAAAAATTCATTTGTTATTTTCATAAAAATATTTTTGTCATCATTTTCTCAATCCAGCAATAATTCTATTGTGGGGTCCACAATGATTGATTGTCGTATTTGCGAATATTCCCAATTAAAAGCGAATATTCCCAGACTAATCGAATATTATATAACAACTTGCATACTTTGCTGATATTTATAAATACTACCCATAACTATAATATTATCTCAAATTCACACCATAATATTCAAAAAAAATATATTTTGAGAAATTTAAATCTTTATTTATAAAATTTGGGGTCTCACATTCTTAGTTTGAAAATCTAAATAATTTATATTTTCTTTAATTTTTGTTCTAAAATCTATATTTTTGTTAAAGTGGATATTTTTAGATGTTAGAAAAATATTTTGTACCACTACCTTTATTTAATCTTTATTAGGTTTTGTATTATTCATGAAACTTGATCAAATTGCATAATAATGCGGAGCGAGTAAAAAATCGAGTTTAAAAAATTTACAAACCATATAACGGATCACCCTTTTATATAATTATTAATTAAGCGAAAAGATAAAGAATAAAATCATACCCGAAGATCGAGCTTCCTCGGTACAAGTTCACCTCAATCCTTTTCGCGCATTCAACTTGAATCCACCGGGGTTTGGTTCCTTCCTTTGATCGGCGTTACCACCCAAGTGTTTGGCCTCTGGGGTGATCCACCAAGGAAAATAAAGAATTCAAGAAGATGGTGTATTTGGCTCAAACCCTAGTTTTCTATCTACATAGAAAGGGTACTCTCCAACAAATTGGAATTATGTCGTTGTAAAAGTCAACAACCCCCTCACCCATAATAAGACTCCTCTTATTTATAAATGTGGGCAACCCACCTTAACAATTAAGGAATTGAGTTTATTTAATTAATTAAATTCTTTTTAATTAATTAAGCTCCCTAATCTTATTAGGGATAATTAATTAAACTCTTTTAATTAATTTAACCTCCTAATTTTATTAGGAATAAATGAGAGTACTTATATTAAATTAATTCCTAAACTCTTTTAGAAATTAAAATAATAATAATTGTAATAATATTAATAAGACTCCTCTTATTAATTTATATTTAATATTTCTAAAATATTAAATAATAAATATTAAGCTATTTAATTTATTCTATCACCATAGATTAAATTAAATATACATAACTATATTATTACGATTATGCCATTAAACTCTTAAATAATTATTCTTCCTTTTATGGTGTGACCCTTTAGGTTCTCCATATTAAGCAGGTTATGAATAAATCAATTAGAACAATTCTAATCTTATTTAAATAAATAAATTAAACAATTAATTTATTTAAATAAAAATATTTATTCTCTGATAAGGGATAAGCCTCCCTAGCGATCAACGACTTTCCGGATAATATAGATTTCAACATTAATCATAAAAGAACCTTTGAGTAAATAGTTACGAAATGCAATTCAATCCTTCCACCATCTGATGTCCCGATTAAATATAAGGCATTGGAATTCTTGTCAAAGTCTTATTTTATTTAATTATATGTATTTCGATCCTTAAATGCCTGACTCAAATAATGCAAATTAGAAACTCCTTTCTAATTTCATTACGCCTATGACCAAGGACTACTAGGTTGTCATTTATCGAATCACATAGGACATTTCTCTTCTTTTATTAGAAATGGTAGATTCTTTATTGATCATATATTATCTCCATATACTGACTTATTATACCCAAGCATACCCTTTGATATACCCTAAGGGTCTTAAGGAATAAGTCAAAGTATAACTCATCATACGAAAGATACTATGATGATCTCGAGTCAAGGATCACATCTTACTATCACTACTGGAATTCCTATTGTTGAGCGAATAAAACTCCATTAGGTATTCCTTAGCGAGCCAGTACGTTCGATGAACTTATTCTCTAATAAGCACCTACATACTTGCTTTAGTGTCTCCACACAAATGATCGTGAGATCAATCATCCTCATCCAATGAGCAAACAACGTATGTACCCGATCTATCAGGATTCACTAATCCCCGATTTAGTAATCAATGATTGGGAACTATTTTAGTTTTAAGCTTTCTAAAATTTAGATCTCATTAGAATGATCATCATCATTATTCTAAAAGCATTGCTTAAAACTATGGGTTTATCACATATTATAAAACAACATCGTGTAGATAATTAAAAGCCTTTAATAAATTAATACTTTTTATTAATAAATGAATAAGATTATTTACAAAGTATATACTTTATCATCAAACATGATTGGCGTGTGCATACTACTTTCAATTTCCCACACTTTTAAAGCCGATCGTTATGGTATCTTATACTCTTCTTCTACAAGTGGCGATTATCCTGCTTTGTTGGATAAGCTTTAGTTAATGGATATGTAATGTTGTTCATGAGAGTCCACTATCTCTATAGTGATTTCCCATCTTTGATGATTCTAATAATCAAATGAAAGTGCCACAACACATGTTTAGATCCAAGATGAGATTTTGGAACTATTCTAGTTACGTAATGAACTTTTAATCCAAACAATCAACTTGCGACTTCATTTATAGCTATATACTTTGTCTTTATCACTAAACGGTAACTAACTTTTCTTTGTTTGGAACCTTTCAATTCTTTGCTGCTTGTTCAAGGTAGCCCTTTACCTTAAAGTGGATTTTACGTCATCTTGGTGCATCTCAAAAACTTGAGTCTGTTAAGCCCTCTAGTTTTAATTTAGACCCACCGTGAATATGATCACATCCTTAGTGTCGGTTAAGCACTTTAAGATATTTTTCTTGACTTATAGTGAACTTCTCGAATATGGTGATCAACATCGGGTCTCGTACATTGCATACATAATTGTCACACTATGCGACCTCTCTTTTTTGAGTCTGTGGGGACTATTAAGAGAGATACACTCCATAGCTCATCCACATGAGACATCTCTTGGAGTTTGCCATGCTAAACGACTTTAGCATCAAATGAATATCACGTTCCTTGGGTTAAGTCGAGCATCCTCTTAAATCTATCTATATAGATTTATATCCCCAATTAAGATACTCTTCAAATCATTCATGGAGGAATGTTTAGACAACTTTATCTTTCTTGATTGTAGCATTGGTATGTTATTCCTCATCCAGTAGTATATCAACATATAATCTGAAATTTCCACGATGCTCCACTAACCATTTTGTACACACTAGAAGTCTTACCTCATCGAATGTAACTGGATCATCATCTTCTATGTCGTACCTCATCATCATCATCCATGATGAATCCATACCTCCTAGGTATCTTGGTACTATTCAGTTACGATTCGGTTGTGGTACAATAGAATTCTATCTACGAGGTTTCTCTTATTTGACTTATAGTGTTTTGTGGTTCTTGAACTCTTCAAGATCTATTATCCTCCCACTAGCCCTTGATGAAAAACACCTTTATCTTAGAAAGCGCGTTTTTTCATAACAAACACCTTTTGCTAAGTAGGATTATAGAACATATACCCTAAACTTACTTTAAGATGTCCCACAAATCATTACTTATCAAATTTTGTCCTAAAGCTTATCCTTTGAAACCTTTTCACATAAGTTGGACAACCCCTTATCTTAATATACTTAAGTTTAGGAATCCTCCACATCCATAACTTTTATGGAGTCTTGGGGCGGATTTTGAGGTTACCATTTTCGTAGATATGCGACCATTTCTAGGACATTATCCCGAAGGATCTTTGGAATGTCGATTAAAATCATTATGGACCGCTTTCCATGTCCAACAAGTCACGATTTTTTCATTCGGATACATCAATCAATTATTACATATCGGGATGTGTCCATTATGAGAAAACTATTTGAGATGATCT